>JAUDZF010000340.1:15000-17500 GCA_030407055.1 Armillaria mellea | reverse complement strand
TAAGTTGGCCCATTAGCTTTAACTTAGCTTGGACTTGTTAACTTGTTCACGGACCTTTGCTCTGCTTAGGAAGTGAACGGGATTTAGCTGTGGTCGCTTTTGATTTCCGTTTTTGGAAGTTGATTGATTTCCATTTTAGGAAATCAAGCGACCTTATGCCTTGCTTAGGAAGTGAATGGTGCACAAGCCTAGCTTTGTTAGCTTTGCTTAGAAAGTGAACGGGTGCAAGCTTAGGTAGCTTAGCTTTGTTAGCTTTGTTAACGAATCAAGGGCTTATCTTTGCTTAGGATAATTTGTTAGGTTGGCTTTAGCTTGCACTTAGTGTGCGCTTGATTGCCTATTTTGGCAATCGTAGTACTATAGCTTTGCTTCCTTACCTTTGCTTAGCGGCACAAGCCTAGGTAGCTTAGCTTAGTTAGATTGTTAATGAAACAAGCACTTACCTTTGCTTGCATCGAGCTTGCTTACCTTTGCTTAAGATTGTTACAAGATTTGTTAGTTGACATTAGGGCGCATTTGATTGCCTTTTTTGGTAATCGGATAACCGTAGCTTTGCTAACGATTGACCTTACCTTTTGTTAGGTCGGTTAGCTTAGCTTTGTTAACGGAATGAGGGATTGCCTTTTGTTAGGTTGACCTTGTCTTTGCTTTGTTAGGTTGGTTAGCTTGCGCTTGATTGCTGTTTTTGGATATCGCTTGATTGCCTTTTCTGGAAATCGCATACCGTAGCTTTGCTTCATTACCTTTGCTTAGAAAGTGAACGGAGCGCAACGTTAGCTAGCTTACAATTCAGCTTACCTTTTTGTTAGGTCCGTTCCTTAGCTTATTGTTATGGGTGCTTACCTTTTGTTACGTTGGTTGGCTTTTTGTTTTCTGAGACTAAGTTAAAACGACAGTCGCGTTTTAGTGGACAGGGAGCTTCACGCCTCATGCAATTTCGGGTATTTTTCGGGGATAGTGTGGGGTATACCTCTTATAAGAAAGAACCTTGGGCCTCACCTTGGACCCAATGGTTTCGGTTAGCATTCTATACTAATGATTGAATGCTTAACGAGTTAGACTCGTTAGTGAGCTGTATAACCGGCAGCTCAAAGCCTTGAAAGCACCTATCTATAGCTTCAAGGTAAGCAAGGACGGGACGGCGAGGTCCTGAGGTGGGCTCTGCATTCCTTGGAATGCTGGTCCCCTTGGTATCTCCCTTTCCTTACCCTTTTGAGGGTAAGAGAGAGGGGGATACTGGGGGGCTAGTATTAAAAGGAATGCAGAGAACACTTGAGGGCCGGGCTAAAGAGAAGGGGAGGGTCGGCCGCTCCCCCTTCAAAAATCCCATGGCCCAAGGCTTGGGCCCGGTAGGGCCCTTTTTAGAAAAATTTTCGTGTTTTTAGGTAGAAATAAATTCAAACTGTGCATTGTTTCATTCCAAGGTCCGAAATTCTAAGTCTAAGCAGTCAATCTAAGGTCAGACAAGGTAACCAAACAAAACTTGGGCCTTGGTACTTGTATTAGCCTTATAGAAAGGGTAAAAAGTCGAAATCTTCGGTGTAATCTTCAATTTTATAGAGAACTAAGCTAACAATTACTTACAGGCAAGTCATTCCATAGTCTAATACCTTATACCCGTAGTCTACAAGTGTTTTTAATGTACTAGGATCCTATTAGCCTTATAGAAAGGGTAAAAAGTCGAAATTTTCGGTGTAATCTTCAATTTTATAGAGAACTAAGGTAACATTTACTTACAGGCAAGTCATTCCATAGTCTAATAGCTCATACCCGTCGTCTACAAGTGTTTTTAATGTACTAGGATCCTTAGATACTTAATAGAAACCTGTTTACATGACTAAAAACCGAAATCTTCGAATTTCTCAACAACCAACAGGGCTACCACCCTCAAATAAGTCATCCCCATAGTCTACTAAGTCATATCTGTAAGCTACAAGTGTTTTTAGAACGATGGGATCAATATTGAATACCCATAATGATATACTCCTCCTCCCCCAAAAATGAAAAACACTCAAATCCGACTCAGGAACCACCTAAACCAGTTTAAAATGACATTTGAGCAAGTTGACTAATGACCCCCTCCTACCCCCCCCCTACCTACACCATCCTAATAGCCTTCAAATGACCAAAAATGCGGTTTAAAACATGTAAAAACAGGTCAGAAAGTCCCCCATCCCATCCTACAGCACTAGAAAGCATCCCCAGTAAGCCCCAGGCTTAGTCCCCCTTACATTTCCTTACCAAAATGCGCCCACAGTAAGCCCCCCCTTATATTTCCTTACAAAAATGCGTCCAAAGTAATCCCCCACCTTACCCAGCCTTAGATTTCCTTACCAAAATGCACCCACAGTAAGCCCCCCCTTATATTTCCTTACAAAAATGCGTCCACAGTATACCCCCCCTTACCTTTCCTTACAAAAATGCCCCCCCAGTAAGCCCCAGCCTTGTCCCCCCTTATATTTCCTTACAAAAATGCGTCCACAGTATACCCCCCCTTACC
>JAUDZF010000340.1:2500-5000 GCA_030407055.1 Armillaria mellea | reverse complement strand
CAAGATTTGTTAGTTGACATTAGGGCGCATTTGATTGCCTTTTTTGGTAATCGGATAACCGTAGCTTTGCTAACGATTGACCTTACCTTTTGTTAGGTCGGTTAGCTTAGCTTTGTTAACGGAATGAGGGATTGCCTTTTGTTAGGTTGACCTTGTCTTTGCTTTGTTAGGTTGGTTAGCTTGCGCTTGATTGCTGTTTTTGGATATCGCTTGATTGCCTTTTCTGGAAATCGCATACCGTAGCTTTGCTTCATTACCTTTGCTTAGAAAGTGAACGGAGCGCAACGTTAGCTAGCTTACAATTCAGCTTACCTTTTTGTTAGGTCCGTTCCTTAGCTTATTGTTATGGGTGCTTACCTTTTGTTACGTTGGTTGGCTTTTTGTTTTCTGAGACTAAGTTAAAACGACAGTCGCGTTTTAGTGGACAGGGAGCTTCACGCCTCATGCAATTTCGGGTATTTTTCGGGGATAGTGTGGGGTATACCTCTTATAAGAAAGAACCTTGGGCCTCACCTTGGACCCAATGGTTTCGGTTAGCATTCTATACTAATGATTGAATGCTTAACGAGTTAGACTCGTTAGTGAGCTGTATAACCGGCAGCTCAAAGCCTTGAAAGCACCTATCTATAGCTTCAAGGTAAGCAAGGACGGGACGGCGAGGTCCTGAGGTGGGCTCTGCATTCCTTGGAATGCTGGTCCCCTTGGTATCTCCCTTTCCTTACCCTTTTGAGGGTAAGAGAGAGGGGGATACTGGGGGGCTAGTATTAAAAGGAATGCAGAGAACACTTGAGGGCCGGGCTAAAGAGAAGGGGAGGGTCGGCCGCTCCCCCTTCAAAAATCCCATGGCCCAAGGCTTGGGCCCGGTAGGGCCCTTTTTAGAAAAATTTTCGTGTTTTTAGGTAGAAATAAATTCAAACTGTGCATTGTTTCATTCCAAGGTCCGAAATTCTAAGTCTAAGCAGTCAATCTAAGGTCAGACAAGGTAACCAAACAAAACTTGGGCCTTGGTACTTGTATTAGCCTTATAGAAAGGGTAAAAAGTCGAAATCTTCTGTTCGGTGTAATCTTCAATTTTATAGAGAACTAAGCTAACAATTACTTACAGGCAAGTCATTCCATAGTCTAATACCTTATACCCGTAGTCTACAAGTGTTTTTAATGTACTAGGATCCTATTAGCCTTATAGAAAGGGTAAAAAGTCGAAATTTTCGGTGTAATCTTCAATTTTATAGAGAACTAAGGTAACATTTACTTACAGGCAAGTCATTCCATAGTCTAATAGCTCATACCCGTCGTCTACAAGTGTTTTTAATGTACTAGGATCCTTAGATACTTAATAGAAACCTGTTTACATGACTAAAAACCGAAATCTTCGAATTTCTCAACAACCAACAGGGCTACCACCCTCAAATAAGTCATCCCCATAGTCTACTAAGTCATATCTGTAAGCTACAAGTGTTTTTAGAACGATGGGATCAATATTGAATACCCATAATGATATACTCCTCCTCCCCCAAAAATGAAAAACACTCAAATCCGACTCAGGAACCACCTAAACCAGTTTAAAATGACATTTGAGCAAGTTGACTAATGACCCCCTCCTACCCCCCCCCTACCTACACCATCCTAATAGCCTTCAAATGACCAAAAATGCGGTTTAAAACATGTAAAAACAGGTCAGAAAGTCCCCCATCCCATCCTACAGCACTAGAAAGCATCCCCAGTAAGCCCCAGGCTTAGTCCCCCTTACATTTCCTTACCAAAATGCGCCCACAGTAAGCCCCCCCTTATATTTCCTTACAAAAATGCGTCCAAAGTAATCCCCCACCTTACCCAGCCTTAGATTTCCTTACCAAAATGCACCCACAGTAAGCCCCCCCTTATATTTCCTTACAAAAATGCGTCCACAGTATACCCCCCCTTACCTTTCCTTACAAAAATGCCCCCCCAGTAAGCCCCAGCCTTGTCCCCCCTTATATTTCCTTACAAAAATGCGTCCACAGTATACCCCCCCTTACCTTTCCTTACAAAAATGCATCCTCAGTAAGGACGATAGTTAGCCTCCCTTACCTTTCCTTACAAAAAGTGCGTCCAAGTAAGCCCCCCTTACATTTGCTTAGCTTTGGCCGAGTTCAGCGCTCAAATTCTAAGTTAAAACGAAAGTCGCGTTTTAGTGGACAGGCGGCTTCACGCCTCATGCAATTTCGGGTATTTTTCGGTGTTAGTGTGGGGTACCCCCCTTATATGGGAGAACAGTGAAAGGGTCAAGCAAGCAAACTATTGTTAGGTTGCTAGGCTTGATCTGAGTAGCTTAGTATCTCAATAGTAATCTGTTCAAGGGTTGAACGGGTCAAGCAAAGGACTGTTACAGGTACTAAGCTTGGACCTAGTAGGCTTGTAAACTGGTTGCTATGGGGAAAGGTGGCACGGTTCGAGTTCGGCGAGCTGTTGTAGGAAGGATGCTACGCTTGGTACTGAGTACCCTAGTATCTCGATAGGT
>JAUDZF010000034.1:0-146421 GCA_030407055.1 Armillaria mellea | reverse complement strand
GGGCATTTGAGTGGTAAAGTTAGGAAGGAAGGAAGGAAGGAAGGAAGGTGTTTTTATTAGTCGTCTTGGAAAGGGGCATTCATGTTCAAAGAGGTAAATAAGAGCAAATGCTCTACATCATCATGAAAGTGAAAAATCCAGTGAACGTACATATTCTTGGACCCATCAGAGATCTTCTCGCAATGAATTCTGATACCCCATCGCGGATATCTGAAAGTAATCTTCAATGGACTGGAAGTGTATTATGAGAAAAGCAAGCGTCACCTTAACAAAGATCCGGGTTGAATGATAGCGCCAGTACTGAAGTCAGTGGTGACACTAGCGGTGCTGGTGTTTCGTGTGGGAGCAAAGGCGCCAAAGGCACCCTGATGAGGATGAGTTTGACGATGAAGGATGGCAACATTGACATTGACTTAAAACTAGAACCAAGTCAAAGAAGGTAGGTTTTAAGCCCCGCTCTCGAAGAAAATAGAATAACATATGCTTTGCGCCTTGATCGACTCCAGATATCATGTGTATGCACTACGGTTAGTGAGAAACGTAACCTTGGAAAGCACACAAGTCGTCACTTGACTGTAGGATCACAAAAATCTGACTTCTTGACGCGTACCCGATGGCCAGGATACCTGGGATGGGATACAACAGTGAATTTGTCAGACTGTAGAGACCACAGTTGAGCGCCGTTAGGTTCGTATATCTCATGGAAGGGAATTTGAAGCATAGAAAATGCATGAAGGGCAGCCGAGAAAAAAGAGAAATGCGTATCATGGTGGAAACACTGGAGAAGTCACCCGTCGGAGTTACAATGGAGAACAGATACCCTGAGCCACCAACTCTGCCTCCAAAACGCGAGACCGGCGCTCTCGCTGGTCTGGATGGAACAGAGGCTGGGCCATTTATCGTCGACCTTGAAGACGCGTTAAGAGTCAGTAACTTTGCACCCGGAAAATACACCAAAGACGCCAAAGGGACCGGTATGAGGATGGCTCGACGACGAGGATGGCGACATTGATATTAACTTGGAGCTAAAACCAGGTCAATCAAGGTAGGTTCCAGCCCGCTGTTGCACAAATCCACACTGTTCCAGTCTCTTTATATCCTCCCAGTCCGGTATCCTGATCACAGATAGTTTCTCAAAGCACTGATTTGGAAGGCTTCGGCCCACTACCCAATAATACGCGTCAATCTTACCCAGCAGTGTGTACGGGCCTTCGGGTATTAGGAATTGGTGGGTGGCAAGGGTTTTGAAAGTGCTGCCACCCGTCGGCGTCTTCGACAACCAACTCCCCGCATCGATCAATGCCTTCTGCTGATCCCGTGTCTAATTCCCGCACAAGCCCTTGTTCAATGCAATGCCCTGCGCACCAGTCCTCGTCCGTCTCGTCATCACGGTAAACATACTCACCATAGTTGCAATCCGGTGGCAGAGGCTCGGACATGACCTGCTCCCACGTCGGTCTCCATTTCTTGGATCCCAGTCCTGGTCCGGGATACGAAAATAGGAGGGCCGCCCCGCATACTAGGATCCATTGCATTCACCAGCGCCGTCCATGCATCCTCAACAGTCTCACTCTCATGGTATGCGTGATTTGCCCTTAGACAGAATGCAAGACCTGCGACTCTGTCCACCGGATTGGTTGACACGCGAGTTTGCATGTCTGCCAGTGTCACAATAGTTGGTAGTGACGGACAGTCTCCTGCATGTACTTCAGCTCCTCGTGAAAGGTTGTCAGGATTTCAGTCCCGTAGTTTCCGTTGTCCTCTCGCTTGGCATGCAGCGGTCCATCTGGTGATCTCCGGCAATGATCCTCTCCTCGCCGACCTCCTGAAGTGTCCATGCGCGTCGAAACCAACAGCGATCACTCTCCAAGTCGCCCTCCTTCAACGTCAATGGTCGTCCCAGTCCACCCAGGTAGATCACAACCCTCGCCTCCTTATACACTTCTCCGATTGTAGGCACATCCAGCTTCCACTCCTCCACACGCAGGTCGTCCCTTGGGCCCCTTTTTTGTCTCAAACAGAGCACATCCAACCAAGTGTACTCTGTTCCGCACTCCTCTCCAAGATTCAGCATCTCTCGATGCAGATGAGATCGAGATTGGTGTCCTTAGGGATTGGCACAGGCCATTCGTTCCCGTTGATAGGCATCCACACATCGCGCGATCCTGCTCGTCAACCCACGCATGTGATATCGGCAGAGGCCATCTTTCAGCGATCCAGAATGGCACCACGTGATTGCTGTACAGGTCCCACACGCGTGGAGGTGGCAGAGCCCATATGGCATCCCCAACCACTCTTCGTCGCCGCTTCTTGTCCTCCTCTTCACGTCTACGTAGTTCGTCTTCGATGGTGCATTTACTGCCTCTCTTCATACACTGCGAAGAGCCATAAGCAGTGCCAAAGTGTAGTTCTTCACAATGCAGTCTTCGAGAACGGAAAAGACGGATGGTGTGTCCAGAGTGTGTGACGTTCCGAGGGTGATATTCAGTCGATCCAAGACTCCCTGAATGCCAAGGGTAGCACAAGGAATGTCGGCGAAGGCGGAGGGTATGACAGGCATTTGACCAATGTAGTTTCGTTGCTTTGGAACTTGATAGTCGATTCTGCTTGGCCGGTCTCAATGGTGGCGGAGATGGTGACTTCCGGGAGAGTGTCGTACTGGGGATGTGTTATCAATTTCTGCACTGTTTGCATTGCTGACTGACTTACCTCAGACTCGGAATCAGAGTCCCAGAATCTCATAATCAGAATCATCGAACGCCTCACTGGTCTGACCAGATGGATGTTCGGCCACAGGATTAACCTGAGAAACCACAACCGACGGTATTGAGAGCTGTTCCGATTGCAATTCTGACAACGAAGAGTGTGTCGACTCCGAGATGCGGCCTCCCTTGTCTGACATATTCTGGTATGAGATCTCCTGAGAATCTGAACGTCCAATTCCATCGACGTTCTGGTCTGAATTGGACGTTGCATCCTTTCGTGCCCGCCGAGTTGAGTAATCAGCGCTCAAGTGTTTCCTTGAAAGCGATTTGTCCGTACTTCTAGATTTCCCTACATAACGTCAAGTTGGAGTAAGTACTCGAAATGGCAGTAAAACAACTGTACGCACTCTTGGTCATCTTCAGACTTCAGATATCCTTCCAAGGAGGTGTAGAACCAAGAGCGGGACCAGGGCAAGCGGAAATTGCAAGGAACAATGGCGTAGGGTGGATGCCAGGAAGCACCTGTGCATAGGCGGCTATTGAATTGCATTTCTTGCTGTGTCAAGCAGGATTCAGCCCTCGCGTAAAGTGTGGATGGAATGATGGCAGTCGGAGTCTCAGCGCCAAGCTATCATCACATGTGGACGCCCAATTGGCGACAAACTATTGAAAACTTGGACTCCACACTGATCCCCTATTGATCTTGGTGTTATATGTTCACTTTGACCCGAGGCTGTATTGCTGTATAGCTGTGGTAACGTCAAGTATCCGATGCAGTGTTTACCCGGCCCACATTATATGAGGATATATCAGCAGGTCCAATCTGATTCTAATAATTGTTGTAAGCGCCGAATCCCTATTCAGATGGTCATACCTCCGTATACCTGTTGACGACTCTACTATTTGCCGTCGCTCATTCATTCATCAAGATTGGGCTAAAATTGACCTTCCGACGTACGCGAAAATTTGACAGAAGGCCCATAGATACTTGTGTCCACAATGCCTAAAAGGTTAGACAATCGGAATGCCCAAAAGTTTTCCGGCTCATGGTTCGTAGCTGTTTAGCATTCAATCCCCGGAGAACCCGAGTGAACACAGCTGGTATAGAGCTACAGCCTTGACTTGTCGATTCGAAAAGGAAAGCACTTCATGAAACCAGTGAAGATGAAGAGGACGAAGAGATCGTGTTTCTCCCTCCTGCAATCGCAGTAGGTAGGTAGGTAGTATTACACGGCATGGTCCCCCTACTGTGAACGCCGCGCGCAGTGATGCCGCGCTTGAGGACCAGATGAGAACAATGAATGATTTGGTGGTGCTCAAGAACCTGAAAGCGAGCGAGAATCAGGAGATGTCGAAGAAAGAGAATCCTTTCTAATCGACGTCCAGTTGAACCGGGCAAGCTCAAGTCGTTCTCTAGAAGAACAAAAAGAATTGTGAAAGCAGGCGTCTCCGAAATTGAATTCCTTACCTTGGACCAGAGGAAGGGGCGTAGAAAATTTTTTGGGTTCAATTCGATAGTGATGGTGCCAAGAAAGGAAAGGGGAGATGATGGAGAATGATAGGGATACTGAGCGGCATTCCACAGAGAACACGGCGGGGCATGGGAGTAGCTTAGACGAGCTCCTTGGACAATGGTGCACTGCCACAACTGACATAGGCACCGTCCGTATCCCAGCTTCCCATCTTGCAAAGGTGAACTCTCGGCGCGTCATACGAGCCCATCGAAACAGCCATCGGGAGTTCAGCGTGTTCGCTCTCTTGCACGTCAAAACATTCTAGTACACCAGTCTGATGCAGGAGAGCATCATAATCAAACGGCTGAGGCCGTTTTGTCCTGGGTCTTTTGTAAGTACTGTTCATGACCGTCATATGAAGCTTGAGAGGACGCGTGTCGGTGATAAAGCCTTCGTCGTGGAAGATTTGGTTAATTTGGTTGAACAGAGGCTCAGGCTGCGACGGGCCAACCCACAAAACATGAGCGCGATGGCGGGATTCCCTCTTGAGGACGTCGAGCGTGTCGAGGGTGATCGTCGGGGGGCGCGCTGTTAGCGGGATGAGCGTCGGAGACGGTGAAGGAGGTCAAGCGCAGTTGGGAGAGACTCTGTGGTGAGGTTCATGACGCCAAGAGTAAGGTGCGCGCGCTGAGGGCCTACGAGGAGCGTGGAGTCTGGTGCAGGAAGATTGAGGGCGGCATGGAGATCGGCAACTCTGGCCCGAAGAGTCGGGTGAGTCTGGCCAAGAGGTATCGACAGAACTGTAAAGAGTAAGTCTGGGATCAGTATAGGCGCATACACTCACAGTGCGTAGGTCGCGCCATCGTGGTTGGTGAGAAAGGCTCGGCTTCCGGACCGATAACCCGGCAGCTCCTCACCCAAAATGCAGACTCTTCTGCGATCTCGCCTGTCCTTCCTCGTCGTACGAACGCTACACCTTCAATAAGGCCTCTACTAGCCACGATCAAACCCTTCACCGACGGCGAGCCTACGCCGGAAAGGCCCAATCAACATCAACCTTACAACCAGGCTCCCAGCAGCCGCCTCACCAAAACCAACCAATATCGCTGACACATGAAAAATGCCTGGAGAAGATGAGGTCCACTGTCGAATGGTTCAGATGTGACTGCACTGAGGCCTCTGCACGTGCTTCTGGATGAATGACGCCTGCCCTTGCTGGCCAATGTTCACGTCCAAGGCCAAAACTAGAGCAAAGTCGCCACCGTCGGGGTCCGAGATGGGAGTATGCTCGTAGTGACCGTATTCGAAGAGGATGTAAGCCCCTCGGCTGAATTCGTACGCTTTGGCTGACAAAAGCAGTAGAATCTGCAATATGTGACTCCTCCGAGTCGAGGCTGCCATATATATGACAACGCCTTCTGATTATGCCCCAGAGACAGGATACGCCAACACTGAGAATTCCAGTGTCCAAGCCAACCGCTGATGCCAAGGTCATCGGTCGTCGCTGCTGCAGGTAAGAAGGTGGAGGAAGCTTGCATGCAGTGCCGCAATCTCCATCGGACGAGTGTGAAGAATGAAAGTCTGAAAACGGTCTGTTGAGCTCGAAGTGGTACGTGTGCTTTGACGTTCCTTCCCATCCGTATTCTGAGTTTTCAAGATCTGTTGGACAAGTCGTTGCCGAGATCGACAAGATCTTGGTGGGCAATGAAAAAAGACATCAGGCGTTTCACGATAATCCTTCGCACACGCAATTGCCAGCTAGTCTGATTTATAAAATATTGTGTACCTCGTGCTTGCCTTCCCATGTTAGCCGTCATGGCGATTATCCGTCTCCGAACCTTAGCACACCAGACGACCCGATATCAAATGCGTACCAACCTTGCCGGGGACATAAAACCCAGGAAAAATGAAGTCGACAGTTGACTGACTTGGACGGAACTGCTCATATCTCTGAGCGAGTGACACCTCCCACTGGGTATGTCCAGATCCAAGATGAATGTATGCTTTCAGTGAGCAGGAGGCGCGATCTTGCAATATGTGATAACTAAATGGCTTCCATAATCTCGCGAAAGCAGGATCCACGTACCTCGAGAATTTCGTGCCCAGGCTGATGTTCGATGCCAAGTTGTCAGTCGCTGCTGCAGGCAAAAATGGGAGCTGAAACACGCAACAAGCTTCCATTAGATGAATGAAGGGCCTGAAAAGGGGAGTGCCTGCAAAGTCATCGGACCTACACCCACTAAAGCCTCAGGCCAATCTGAGGTTTGCTCTCCACTACTTTCATAAACTTAATTTCCAAAGTCTGAAAGAGCACGGCATAGCTGCCGTTTCGGTCTCATCGACTTGTGGATGACCCATCTCGATCTTCCCGCCTCGTTTCTCTTCTTTTTTTTTTTGCTGATAGACCTCGTATCGACTTTTAGCTTTCCTATATCTGTCAGCAAGACAACAATTCTACCGTACGGAGTATCTTAACTCTATACTTCTGAGCTCACATGACTGACGCTGATCATTGAATTTTGCTGTCAAACTCACCTCGCACTCGTACCACGACCGGCGTGCTCACTGTATATTCCTCTAGGCCATATACCATCTGGTGAGTGGGCGTTCTCCTTTTTTGGAACATCATTTCTGAGGTAAATGCGTTAAGCGACGAATATCACAATATCATCCCGTGAAGTCGAATTTCCGGATGGAGCCTCATACAAGCTCTACACCATCGTCGACTTGTTTGTAGAGTCCCTCTCTGATCCCATCTATCCATCCCACTGCGTCTTGCTCTACAATTCTTCTCGCCGGATTCTGGAATCTGCACACCATGGCCGATCTGCAAGCATCCCGTCACGACCTACTGGAAACGTGCTTGTTGTTCATAACGACGCCAAGAATGCCGGATGAAATCTGTACTCTCGAGAGCACTATGCAAAGGTGTTCCTGCCCCAAAGATAATCCACTTTTGAATCGAATACACCAATACCTGCCCTCCCGACTATTCTGGGCGTCCGTTCGATCGATATCTTTTCACGGGCGTCATTAGCATGATGTCCATGATCCTTTTGAACTGTATTCTCAACGTTATCGATCCCAGGGAATCTATGAAATCGGCCTTGCACCACGGCATCCGCAAACGTGCTCTCAGAGAGGAGAAGCAGGGGAAAACACCGAGGTGGCCAATCACACCAGACGAGTTTTATTCTGCCGTTGGTGCAGAGCTGACGGTCAAGATGCTCTGGCAATGGGCTTACATGTATGAACTCGGACCATCCTTCCTACTTTTGAACGGCATTATCACCATGGCCGGTACTACTCTCAGCGTCATCAGGCAAGATGCCTGGATGTACAGCAGTATCTCCAGTGCTATGCCACAACACTCGTTCTAGTTCTAGCTCTTTCTCATAGCATCCGGTCTCAAATACATCAACCGCATCCCAAAACGTGGCGAGAATTTTAGAGTCCCCATTCTGGATGACCTTCGCCGTGGCAACACTAATCTCATCCCCCTGCTACGACGTTCATGACGAGCGCTCATATATAAAGGTGGTGTTGTTCATTTACAAGCGCTCAGGGCAATGATTCTCGCATATGCAAATATACATTTCCTTCGACTTGACGAAGTTTGCAAGTTGACAACTCGTAATTATTTATAGAAGAAAGAACTTGTTCTCAAAAATGATCTCCTGAGCCACCAACTCTGCCTCCAAAAAGCGAGACCGATGCTCTCGCTGGGCCATTTACCGTCGAGCTTGAAGATACGTTAAGAGACAGTAACTTTGCACCAGGAATATACACCAAAGAAGCCAACGGGACTGTGACGAGGATGAGCTCGATGACGAAGATGGCAACATTGACATTAACTTGGAGCTAGAACCAAGTCAAAGAAGACAGGTAAGCACCCGTTGCACAGATCCACACTGGCGCAGTCTCTCTCTTTCCCCTTCGTCCGGTATCCTGATTACAGACAGTTTCTCAAAGCGCTGATCTGGAAGGCTTCGGCCAACTACCCAAAAGTCCTTTGTCATTTCAGGGTCCCCCGAATAGGAACCTTCCAGCAGTGTGTACGGGCCTTCAGGTATTAGGAAGTGGTGGGTGGCAAGGATTTTGAAAGTGTGCTGCATCCCGTCGGGGTCTTTGACAACCAACTCCCTGCCTCGATCAACGCCTTCTGCTGATTCCGCGTCTAATCCCTGCACAAACCCCTGTTCAACGCAACACCCTCTGCGCCAGTCCTCGTCTGTTTCGTCATCATGATAAACATACCCGTCACAGTAATCATCCACTGGCAGAGGCTCGGACATGACCTGCTCCCACGTCGGTCTCCATTTCTTGCCTCCCAGTCCTGGTCTAGGGTACAAAAGTAGGATAAACCCCCGCGTATACCCATCCATTGCGTTCACCAGCGCCGTCCATGCCTCCTCCTCAGTCGCTTTCTCACGGTATGCGCTGTTCGCCTCTAGACAGTATGCGAGTCCTGCAACTCTGTCGACCGGACTGGTTGACACACGCTTTTTCATCTCTGCCAGTGTCTCAAATAGTCGGTAGCGACAGGTAGTCTCCTCCATGTACTTCAGCTTCTTGTGAAATCGTGTCAGGAGTTCAGTCTCGTAGTTTCTGTGGTCGTCTACCGGCTTGGCATGCAGCGGTCCATCTGGTGTATCCCCGGCAATGATCCTGCGATCGCCGACCTCTTGAAGGGTCCACGCACGTCGAAACCAACAGCGATCACTTTCCAAGTCGCCCTCCTTCAAACTGAATGGCCGTCCCAGTCCACTCAGATAGACCACCACTATGGTGTACTTATACACGTAACCGATTGTAGGCACATCCAGCTTCCACCCGTCCACGCGCAGATCCTCCCTCGGGCCCCCTTTCTGCCTCAAGCAGAGCACGTCCAACCACGTGTACTCTGCTCCCATATTCAGCATCTCGATGCGGATGAGATCGAGATTGGTGTCCTTCGGGATCGGCACAGACCATTCATTCCCGTTGATAGGCGTCCACACATCCATCCGATCTTTCTCATCCACCCACGCATGCGATATCGGCACTGGCCATTCTGTAGTGATCCATGATGGCACCACGCGATTGCTGCATAGGTCCCACATGCGTCGAGGTGGTAGAGTCCATATACCGTCCCCAACCAGTGCTTTTCGTCGCTGCTCCTTGTCCTCCTCTTCACGTCTACGTAGTTCGTCTTTGATGGTGCGATCACTGTTTCTGATCCATACGCTGCGAAGACGGCCATAAGCAGTGCCAAAGTCATAGTTCTTCATAATGCAGTTTTCGAGAACAGACAAGACGGATGGCATGTCGAGAGTGTGTGACGTTCCGAGGGTGGCATTCAGTCTATCCAAGACTCCCTGAACACCAAGGGTAGTGCAAGGGATGTCGGCAACCGAGGATGGTATGACAGGCTTTCGACCGGTGTAGTTTTGCTGCATTGGAACTTTGATGGTCGATTCCGCTTGGCCCGTCTCAGTAGTGGCGGAGATGGTGACTTTTGGGAAATGGTTGTACTGGAAATGTGTTATCAATCTCTGCACTGTTTGCATTGCTGACTGACGTACCTCAGGGTTTAAGAATGGCTCAAAATGATCAGAATCATCCGACACCTCACTGGTCTGACCAGATGGATGGTCGTCCGCAGGGCCAGCCTGAGAAACCACAACCAACGATGCTGAGAGCTGTTCCGATTGCAACCCTGACAACGAAGTACGTGTCGACTCCGAGATGCGGTTCCCCTTGTCTGACATATTCTGGTATAAAATATCCTCGTGAGAATCTGAAGGTGCCAGAGATGAATCCTTCCGTGCCCGCCGAGTTGAGTAATCAGCGCTCAAGCGTTTCCTTGAAAGCGGTTCGTCCACATTTCTAGATTTCCCTACACAACGTCAAGTTGGAGTAAGTTCTCGAAATGGCAGTAAAACAACTGTACGCACTCTTTGTCATCTTCAGACTTCAGATATCCCTTCAAGGTGTAGAACCAAGAGCGGAACCGGGGCAAGCAGAAATTGCAAAGAACGATGGCGTAGGGTGGAAACCAGGAAGCAACTGTGCACGGACGGCCATTGAATTGTATTTCTTGCTGTCAAGAAGGATTCGGTAGCTGTGGATGGAATTACGGCAGATGGAGTCTCGGTGCTAAGCTCACATGTGGATGCCCAACAATTGGCGACAAACTATTGAAAACCTGAACTCTACACTGATCGCCTATCGATCTTGGTGTTATATGTTCACTTTTGACCCGAGTGTTGTATTGCTGGATAGCTGTTATAACATCAAGTATCCGATGCAATTATAAGGAGAATATATCAGCAGGTCCAATCTGATTCTAATAATCGTTGTAAGCGCCAAATCCCTATCATTCGTTCATCAAGATTGGGCTAACCTCGACCTTCCGACGTATGCGAAAATTCGACAGAACGCCCATAGATACTTGCATCTACAATGCCTAAAAGGTTAGACAACCGGCATGCCCAAGTTTTCCGGCTCATAGTTCGTAGCTGCTTAGCATTCAATCCCCAGGGAGCCCCAGTGAACACAGCTGGCATAGAACTACAGCGGCTTTTCGATTCCAAAGGGGAACCTTTGTCTCTAGTGAAGACGAAAAGGCTCTCAGCGATGATGAGCATTCCTATATATTTCTCAAGCTCCTAGTGCATGATGTCTGGCGCATATCTAGGCGCTGCTGAGGGCCGGATGGGGAGAACAACAAATACTCGAGAACCTCAAAGTAAGCAAAGAAGATAAGAAGACGATGATAGTGAGAACAAACATGGATTTTGAAATTCCTGATTTGATCTTATTTCAGGGTTTCGAGTGCAAGACATCGTACACGTCTTGGAGCCTCGTCGAATTCAACTGCCGCTTCATATTAGAACCAGTCACGGCCTTGCCTGTCCGTTTTTCTTCGAGGGCACCCTGCGCAGAAGAGTCTGTGATCTCCTTGTTCTGACTGATAACGCCTGTAGGAGGGAAGACCGGTCGTGGAGTTGTATGTCTCCACAATGTATAGCTCGTGCAGCTCCAAGCAGACAGCAGGATCATAGCCGATGCGTGTTTTCGTCCCGTTCGCATCAAGGACAGATTCGGTGTTATATGCCGCGAAAGTACCACTCGGGGAATAGGTGGTGTTTAACCGGACTAACACTCACTCAATGGATATCCATCCAAAACCTTCATCGCCTAGGTGAAATTATTAGTCAAAGATATCGAAACAAAAATCGTATCTTACCCGACGTGACAGGTTTGCTCGAGAAACTGCGCGCAACAGCATTGTCACTGAAGTATGCTGTAGAGATGCTGATGTTAGATGGGGAATCAGCGATGAGAAACTGCCATATACCCGTAAGTGCGGTGCCATTAACGTCAACAGTGGAAGGCAAAGTATCGTTGAGCTGGAGCCCGTCCATCACGCTCTCCTCCAGATCAGAGGCAGCTCGTTTCGCCGGTACGAATATTTGTTGGACAGCTGGCATTAGTAAGCAATATGCTAGAAAAACGATTGACCGTTAGGAGATGCTGGTATAGGAATGTACTCACCCAGCCTTGTCCTTCTTGATAGTCAATTGTACTTGCGCCACGGGGTTGCTGCGAAATGGGTTGCTCTCCTTCGCGATAAACCTCCCATCACGGACATATCCGGAAAATCGGCGAATATCGTCTCGATACATAAGTCGAAGTGAACCACGCCTCCAAGTTATGGTCAAAATTTGACGACTGATAAGGGTCACATGATGTAACCTCGCGTCCGGCGTGCCTGAAGGTACCGTGCCGTGTAATGATGAGATGAGATGAGATGTTTGCCTCTGAGGTCCGACGTTGACTTGTGGCGTTCTGCATTGCCACAATATTCCTATCATGGGCGCACCCTTTCCTTTGTTAGAAGTCGAAATGAGAGTCCATATGCTAATAAGCGCTTCGAAAACTGAAAATTTAAAACATAGATTAGAAGATACAACGGTATTACGTCGTCTAAATCACGATTTTGCTGCCTTCTTCTTTGTTTTGGCAACGTGAATGAGTTTGTCGTTATCGATGTCATCCTTCTTTGGCTTCGTCTCGTCATCAGAAGCATCATCAACAATATCATCCAACTAATAGAAAAGGGCATCAGTGAAAGGCGGAGGGGACAGGAAACTGAATCACCTCGAAGGCATCTTCGAGGTCAGGAGCTGGACCAGCAGCAAGTTTCTTGGGCGCTTTGATATCTTGGCCTTTGTGGAAGGGTATAGGATGTTCTTGGCCATTGTACCTAGAAAGAACCAATTAGCGCAGGTACACACAACTATGGCACAAACATACTTTCGCGTGAATGAGGACTTGACAGCAGGAGATATCTTCTTGAGAGTGAGTTCATCCCTATTCTGATCGACGCCGAGCTCGACGATAGTATCCCAGTCTTCCTTTGAAAGATAATATCCATCCATCCGCTCAATAACATCGTCAATGACGCTCTGTGTAGAGTTTGGTCAGACACGTGCGGACAGTGAACGACAGTACGACAAACCGAGCCTTCATCTGCCAGAGGCCTAACGATGTGAGGAAACAACGCAGGGATATATGATTGCCGGATCTCCGATTTGTCTCCAGATACCTTGAGTCGCATTCGGATCTGGACATCACCCAACTGGCGATTGAGTTTGCTCTGCTTCGAGTTCTGCCCTAGCCATCTAGGTTTCATGCAGTCAATGCATGTAACCAACGATAGAGGGTGAAGAGACATACTGTGGGAACGACATGGAATTCGGTCCACCATAATGGGCCCCCTGACCGTAGAGAAAAGATGCTGGTCGCACAGCTGAGCACACAGCATGAAGTGGCATCAGTGACCAATGTTGTTCAGGTCTGTAGAGCCCACATATCAGAGGAGATCGCAGAATGACAGTTCATGACTCACCCGTGTATAAGACCGTCAACTAAATCACCGTCAGATATTGATGCAGCTGCTTTGTCCATCAACTGGAGCTCTCTCAAGACCTTATCTGGACCGTCAAGATTCCGGAGCTTGGCAGGCTGTGTCTTCAAATAATTCTCCTGTACGACGTTGAGAATTAAGAAATAAGGGACGAGCGAGGAGTAGCGTACCTGGATGAATAACGGGATGAAAGAGTGATCCTGGAAGTATAACTCCATCTTGTCGCCCAGTGTTTCTCGAGCCGTTGCTGAAAACAAATACGGCCCTAACATCTTGGATATAATGTCAAACGGACTCATGATGGAATATTTCTCATTCATTTTCGTCCTTCATTTCATAATGAATTGCTGGTAATAGTCAAGTTCACGGCACTTACAATGCTTTGCCCTCATCAAAAGACATTGAATCACTGGACAACTTCCAGGTCGATAGCATATTGAGAACTTGTCGAATATCTGATTGTGAACCAGCAATGAGCTGATCTATCACATTCGCCGGAACCTTCATCTTCTCCCTACAAATACCGTGAATAAAGGTTATGGGTATACTAAGAAGGGACATTACTTGAACGCAATCGTCAAAATTCTGGAACGGACTTGAGCGGCAGGAGGTCTAGAACGGAAAGCATGAGCAGATTTCCATCTCCACTATTAGCACCATGTACTTCGAAAAGTTCATACTGAATGTTGTGCCCTTTAGTGGAGTCAACTTCTGTGCGTTACGGTCATTGGCAATGCAAATAATGGGAATCTAGGAGATCAGATATAGCTTAGCTAGCGGAGACGAAGACTAGGCTTTCACCAACCTTGGATTTCTTGATCAACGCATTAAGCGCACCGACGCCCCCTCGGTCGCCAGCAGACATACCGTCGACTTCGTCCATAATAAGACAACTTCGATCAGTGATAGTGACGCCTGAGGAGTTTGTTGCCTAAAATAGGGCCAGCTGAGACCACGGATGAGAAGCATAGGAATGCACGAACGTGGGCACCACCAAGAAACCCGTCCAATGACATGTTGTTGATGTTCATCCCGTTCTGTTCAACAGTCAGTATTATGCTCAACAAGAGACAGCGTGACATACTTCAACGAGCTTCTTGCTTCTCGCATCACTTGCATTCAACTCGATGGGAGTCAACCCTGCAAGTTTCGCACAAAGGTGCGCGCTGGTCGTTTTACCGATACCAGGGGAGCCCGTAATGAGGACAGCCCTGAAGATATTCATTCCATTCTTCCCTGGCTTCTTGAACCCGCTCTTGAGACTCTGGGGCCTGTTACCATATTTATTTAATGAAATTTCAGGCATAGAAATTGCCATACCAGTCATTAAGCCATTGAAGCAGCTTATCTACTTGACTTTTGTTTCCACATATCTCTTTGAGAGATTGTGGAGAGTATCGCGTCGTCCATAGTTGTGAAGATGGATCGAATACTTTCGAACTACAGGGATGTTTAGTCGTGCTAGACTTTTACGGGCGAGACAGACGTTACCTGCCAGCGGCGTCCCTGTTTTGCTTCGCCGCTTGCTTTTCTCGTTTTTCCATCTCTTTGGCGGCATTCTTGATGGCCTCCTGCTCCTTTTCCATTTTCTTCTTTGTCTTTTCATCCACCTTGCCATTACCTGGACCCTTCCGGGTAGCGATCAAATTCAAAAACTCATCCTCGCTTACGGTCTTAATCTTGTGCTTTGCGATAGCAGCCAGCTTAGACGGCCCTGCATTGTCGCCTAAGACGACAAAATCAGTCCGTGACGAGGGCTGTCCCACCACTCGTCTGGGAAGAGATAAGACATTGAATGAGAGAGAGATATACACACGTACCCGCCAAAGCGCTTCGCCAAGTCAACTGCCTCTTCTCGGGAAAAACTACTTAGCTCGCCGGTGAAAACAAATGAAAGGCCCATGAGACAATCAGGCTGGCCATCTGGGATGTCTTTGGAGCCATGGGCGACAGGTGCGGCCAACTTTGCGGCTTTTACAGCGGCCCAGCTTTAGGCCATGTCAGTACAGGAAAATGCGGTAGAAGAAGGAGCGCACTTAGGCTTCTTAGGTTGTTCTGTTGATATCTCCTTGCCCTTGCTATTATTATCCTTCGACGTGGTGACTTTCTTCTTGGGAGGTGGCTTGGTCGGCTTCGGCATCAAGTACTCTTCCTCGTCGGAAGGCGAAGCGTAATCCTCGTCTTTGTGGTGCTTTATGGACACGAAACCTTCAGCTTTCTTCCCGTTAGTCTTGGAAGTCGTTGAAGGTCGCGGTTTTGTTGTGGCGGCCTTGGGCTTGGAGATCGACGGGGCAGGTTTCTTCTTGGGAGGCGAGTCTTCTTCGTCTTCATCGCTCGATAGAAGAGCGGCAGGCTTCTTGCGCTTCACGACCGGCTTGCGAGGGGGTGACGGAGAGTCATCTTCGCCTAACAAGAAGTCAGATTATTGCTACTGAGAAAAACCAAGACACGCACTGATCTCAATGACCTTCGGCGACTTTGTAGGCTTGCCGTTAGCCGATGCAGTTGCTGGCCTTTTATTTGGCGGAGTCTTCTTCTGATCCTCCTCGTCGTCGCTAGAGAGCACAGTTGTCTTGCGCTTGAGACCCGATGAACCTACGCTGACCTGATAAGGTGTATGTTGGTGTCTCAAGACAAGATTTCGTACCCGCCATTTGACTCGATCTCTTCTTTGTCTGTGACGAGCCTGACGCTGCCGGTTGCTGCGCGTATTTTCAACCCACAAGCTTGAGATAAAACGACCGCCACTTACAGATGAACCGATTTTGCCTTGGCTGTTCGACGAGCCGGTCATGAAGGCCCTAATATCTACCCCGGGTGGCTTTTGTGTCTTGGTCGCCTTGGATGTCTTTGCCGAGCTCATCGTTGCGTGTGAAGAAGATGGTGGTCAGCGGCGCAGCAGAACGGACGCGTTGGATGTCACTTTCGGCGCGTGAGGTCACAGTCACGATTGGTCGTGTCCATTTGTCCATTTCCCGATTCTCCATTTGTACCCCTCACACCATGAGAGTAGCTTTCCTTCACCCAGATCTTGGGATTGGTATAGTTTCTAATATTCAATGTCCTTTATTTCCAACTCATCCCTATGTAGGCGGCGCAGAGCGTCTCGTCGTGGATGCTGCGCTTGGGTTGCAGGGGTTGGGCCATTCCGTCGACATTTACACCTCTCACCACGATCCCGGCCACTGCTTTGAGGAAACCAAAGATGGTGAGAAATTAACCATTTCTTCGTGATACTTCTCTCAATTCATCAGGAAGTCTCTCTGTGTTCAATGTCAAGCCACCGTTTCCCCGTGCCTTAAAGGGAAAATTCCATATCCTCTTCGCACACGCTAGGCAACTGCACCTTACAGCACACATTCTCTGGTCATCTAAAAAGTATGATGTATTCTTCGCCGACCAACTATCAACATGTATACCATTCCTTCGCATTCTTGGAAAGACTAGAGTTGTATTCTATTGCCATTTTCCGGACAAATTGCTCGCAAACGGCGCATTCATCGAAGGGTCGGCGATGCAGAAACAGGGAAGCCTACTAAAGAGAATCTACCGATTTCCGATGGACTGGTGGGAAGAAATAACAACTCGTGCGTACACGACCACTTTCGAACGCCGTTGCTTACTGTTCATAGGACAAGCGGACATAATACTGGCCAACTCTTCATTTACTGCGCGCGTATTCAAGTCGTATTTTCCCTCTATCTCAGAGACGCCAAAAGTAGTGTTTCCAGGTATCAAGATTGCTGCGTATGAGGCTGAAGTTGATACCTCGGATCCCGACGTTGTCGCCATAGCTTCGTAAGGCGCTGTCTTATTTTATCTGACCTGTTCTGACTATCGTTCAGTGGCCGTCCTTCCTTTATCTCTTTGAATCGATTCGAGAAGAAGAAGAACGCAGCACTAGCCATTGAATCCTTTGCTCAGGTCCTACCCAGCCTTGCTCCCAGGACGCGCCTGGTAATCGCTGGAGGATATGACCCTCGCCTTGAAGACAACATGCTCACCTTGTATTCCTTAATCGACCTTGCCAAGAGACATGCCTTGCGATATGATGTTGTCACCCCCTCTACCCCCAATGCTGTTAAAATCCCCCCTCTGAACACCACTCGCGATAACCCCGATGTTCTGTTCCTGCTCAATTTCACTACTTCCCAGCGTTCCTGGCTGTTGAAGAGCTCATTGAGCAAGGCTCTGCTCTACACACCGACAAATGAGCATTTTGGCATCGTTCCTGTCGAAGCTATGATATGCGGTTTGCCGGTGTTGGCATGTGATAGTGGAGGGCCCATCGAAAGTGTTGTTGATGAACCGGCAGATAAGCGTACAGGCTGGTTACGCGCTCCTCAAGCAGACCTGTGGGCCGAAGTCCTGAAGGAGATCGACAACTTGGGCGAGGCAGACAGGGATGCTATTTCGAAAAGGGCGAAGGAACGAGCGAGGCGTGTTTTCAGCATGGACGCGATGGCCCTGTCGATAGATGAAGCACTGAAGAAAGCAATTTCGATGGGAGAATCAGGGATTAGTCGAGGGTGGGAACTCTTTGGGGTGATGTTAATAGGTTTTCTGTTTGCTTACCTCCTTGGCCCATGGTTAATCTGACAAGAAGCTCTTTGTGATTTTATCAAGATATATATCTTTTAACTTGGATATTCTTGCGGATACTTGTTTATCCACCAATTCCGACGAATCCATCTAGGGCCAGAACATCCTACCACGCTTCTTAAGTGTGACCGCATACTGAGAAACTCCTCGTGTATCAATAAGTTGTGCAGTCACGAGCCTTGTGCGTTGTATTCGTTGGGTTGTAGGCACATCTCTTATCACCTCTTTCTCCATTAGACCAACATGACAGCCTCCATGTAATTGGCGTTCGCCCTCTGCTGCACAGATCCCACTGAACGAACTTGACCACAGGGAAAAAAACGACATATATGCCGTGCTGACTTCGGCCAACATGGCCGGTGCATTTCATTGGAGCCTATATCTTGTAGTGGTGAGTATCCGTAAATAATATTACTTGCGTTAGCTGACAAGTCAATCCCTAGGACTCTTCAACAGGCTACAAATTCCACGCCACCAATAAGATCGGCACCGCGCCGTGGCAGTACGAATGCGTACTCTGGATGAATCCTCAGTCCGAGGAGAGCATGCCTGTCACTTTTACCAAGATCGGACGCATCCCAGAGGACTGGGACCACTCATACCTCGATTACTTCTTGAGCAGCATACCGATGTGTACTCCGGATACTGACCGTGCCAGGGAACCCAGGTTTACATGCCGAGTCTGGTTCAGAGAAGCCATCCGCACGTTGCACGCAGCAGAGATGTTCGTAAAGTGCGCTGATGTTGATGCGCTCGAGAGAGACCTTGTGACCAAGGCGACGGCTGCTGAGTACATGCGTCGCTCGATTCCCCTTCCTAGATTTCTGACTACAAATGCGGTGGATGCTGAGGGATGGCTCTGATACTGTTTACGGCTGCTTGTTAGGTGTATTTTGAATAAATAGTGGTCCGAGCGCAGTGCCACGGCGGCGATTCCCATTCTTGGCGTCAGTTAAGCAACTGCGACAGCAAGGCTACGCCCCAGATATCCTAATAGAGATCAGAGGACATCGCAGATTATAGGACGGCGTCCGTATCCTCGATATCTGGCTCGTGGAGATTAGATACAAAGGGTGGGCACCGCCCCAGAGAGATAGGGATACCGGTATGTCTGGCATCCCTCCACTTTGCTCCACACTAATTTTTCATCGCGTATGTGGGGCCAATCCATGCGACCTGCGTAAACCACCGGACTTACGGCAAACTATAAACAGAGTGGCTTACTGTTTAATGTCATTCCTCAATACCCATTTTCAACCCCCCCCCCCTCCCCCCCTCTCAGCGTGGCTGCCAGTAAAGCTGCCTAGGGTCCTGAATGTCGTATCCTCCCCCAAAGGCCACAGCGGAACACTCCCACAGGCCTAGAGAGTCGAATCTCGAGAACCGCCGCCGACCGAAGAGGCTGTTGAGCGTGGTGTCTGGGAGACTGCTGGATCTTTTCCTTGAGGCATTTGAGGTGAGTGCTACCATGTTGCCCCGTTTTTCTTTTTCTAACGACGGCCCAAGTCTCCTGCAGTCTCGACCAATCCAACTGCGCCGTGCTCCTCATGCTATTCTTCTCGACCGTTCTTTATCTCCGCGTGGAGGATAGTTCGCTGATAACGGGTCTCCCCAACATCCCGACCCACCGCCGGAATCCGGAATTATTGCCTGGCAAACTCTGCCAGGTTTATCGTCACATAAGCTTCAGCTGAGATCTACCCCCAGCCCCAAGATCTCTCCTCGTACCTCGCTCAAGGGGCTGCTACACCCAGTACTATACAAATTGTCTTCAGAACACCAACCCACAAGAAGAACATTTTAGAAAATTGACACGACAAGAATATCCGACATTCAGCTATCATTCCGCAGAAGGAGCCGATTTATGAAGGGTTTCGAATAAGTTTCGACATTCATCGATATCTCTGATTGAAATCAGAGGGCTCGAATTCACGGTAAGTAATAGCCTGAGGTTTAACAGCAATTAGTAATAAACTGTTGTTAGCACTGTAGTACTTCCCATTACCCACGCTTACAAATGCGACGGATTTTTTTTCTTTTTCAACGTCATTGGTGCGCTCCAAAGCCTCTCCGCTTGACTTGTCATGGAATGGCGTTGAGTCACCGATGACCTGACCAAGTGCCGACCCGGACGGACTCTTCATTGCCTGAATTTTTCCTGACTTGTTCCTGACTTGTTGGACTTATAGAACAAGGCAAATAAAACGACAAAATATGAAATGTGCATTGAACTTTAAAAGTGGCTTCCTGCGTGCTTCCGCTTCTAACTGAGATCTACGATCAACGCGTTTTTAGCCTAGAATCACGTAAGTGAAAGCGCGTTGGCAGCTGGACACGTAGCAATGGTCGGCCCTCTTTCCTCCTTTTTGTGTAGCTACGAGCATGCCAAAGCACGGACAACACAATGCCTGCGACACTGGTGCTGCCAAACGGCGCCGACTGAAAGGGTCGCTGCAACGCGTGTCTGATATACCTTTGGATATCCTCCTCGAGGTAAGTCGGCATCTGTATTTTGTAGGTGCAACCGTGATGTAGGAAAATAGATTTTCAGCCATCTGGATCCTCACGATCTCCTTCGTCTGTGTCGCACAAGCAAGTCTCTTCGAGCTATCCTTCTTGACCGTTCTGCGCTTTCTGTCTGGAAAAGTGCTCGTCGAAACTTGGAGAACCTCCCTGATATTCTAGATGGTTTGTCGGAACCTCGTTTTGCAAGCCTCCTGTTCGACAAATATTGTCAGGTGCGTTAATGTGTACTCTTCAGTTAATAGGGCGCTCATTGGTATACCTTACTAGCTTTGTTTAGCGACTCTTAAGACAAATTATGTTCAGTGGTCGTGTCTAACTCGATGCTGCGATGGTTGCCTCAAGAATATTGCCATGTAGGTATTTGCAGTTCCTTTGCAGCGCGAACTAACACATAGATCTAGCTTCACTCCAATAATACCTCATGAATTGATCAAAGTGAAAAGCATAATCCCATCGCATTTTTCTGGTAAGTTTCTCGGACTTGTTTTCGCCACAACGTCTCGATTTGGTTAGGTGCCGACTGTAGGGAATACTATCACATTCCCTCCATGATCGCCTTGACGCAGGAAGTCAAAGCCCTGCCGGACGAAGGGAATACATTTGAAGACTGGTACGAAGATAAAAAGGCTTCTTTGAACGCGATCGAGCAGGTACATCTGGCTTTATTCCAGTGAAGACGCTGGGCTGATTGCACTACCACAGCTTGGTGAACAGTGTGAAACCTGGTTGGCCGCGAGATCCTGGGCGCATAAAGTCGAACTCGGCAGGATTCGTCAGAAGAGAGTAGACGAGTACGTCCGGATCCCAAGTCTTACTGTTTCATTTCTCTAACTTTGGCACTAGCGTTATCGGAAAGCTCAAGGAGCTCGGATGGGAATTCTTAATCGACAGGGTACCCCGCAAGAAGATCGCATCGCACAAACTCGTAGCGTACTCCAGGCCATTGACAGATCGAAGTATGTATATGTTGAATCTGCTTTCCGATGTGTTTACTAATCGTTCGTTGCTCGCAGGTTGGCGCAAAATGGAACCGGCGGTGGTGGAGTTCATGGAGGAGCTTCAGCAGAGGAACCAAAGAGGCAGCACAATAACCAAATCGGGTGATACTCCTGGGAAGTATTTCGCCTATGAGGCGTGGACGCTGGATGGCGAGTACAACACGTTCGGCCCTTTCGACCCAGACACGAAGAAGCTTTCCGATGAATCACCTGGATGGTAGTTCATATCACATATCATAAAAGGGAGTTGACATCCTTTACCTTAGTGTCTGTCCTGGCTCAGTGAACGAAATCTATATTTGAGCTATGATTTCCGCTAGTCTGAATAAATTTGGTTGCATATGTAGGCTGAAAGTGAACCGTTTTTAGTCACAGCAATACTACTTATTCCGATTTCTTTTGGTTGCTTTTCGCCCCAAAATTCTTGAATCGCATGCGAATTGGACAGGTGCTACTAGTATGTATACTGCCGCCTGAACTGTACACAGCTCATCCTCCCGCTTTACGTCGGACTTACTAGGGATACCACCGCCGTGCGCGATGGTCGGCTGCCAATCAACAGTCACCACAACCCTTTCCTGTCGAGCAAATGGAATTTTGTCCAGTGTTCATAGAGCGCCCACTGCCCAGTAATTACAAGAGAAAATGCTTTCGGTTCCTCTACAAAATACATATTCTTGACAGCTTCGGTAATTATACATTTCACGTTTTCCTGTAGTTACTGGACATTTTTGTATTTGATAGCCGCCGCCGGAATTCTATATAAGCTCTAGCTGAGTATCTGTCTTGGCCAGCGACTCTCGCATGGCGCCAAAACGACTCGCATCTAGCACCCTTGGTGTGAAGGCCAAGCGACCTCGACTCAAAGGGCTCCTAGAACGCGTGTCGGAGGCTCCTTTGGACGTTCTCCTAGAGGTGAGTGCCACTACAATGCCTTCAAGTTGATGTTGACGGCCTCGACAGATTTTCAGCCATCTAGAACCGCGTGATCTCCTACATCTGTGTCGCACGAATAAGTCTCTTCGTTCGATTCTGTTGGACCGGAACTCGTGCAGGGTCTGGAGAGATGCCCGCCAGGGCCTCCCGGATCTCCCTGGGGACCTGTCGGAACCTCGTTATGCCAGTTTGCTGTTCGACAAGTTCTGTCAGGTTCGTTGGGGTACTTGTGGTTGACAGATCTTTATTGGATGACCTGCTTAGTTCTGTTTACGTGCAACGAGTCTTATCCAGTGGGCCTCTCGCACGCGTTGCTGTAGACAGTGTTTGCAAAACACGGAGATGTATGTTTTTCTTCGTGTCGTGTTCGAGTCGGGTGTTGATGGTGTGGTACTATAAAGTTTCAGTCGGACACTGGACGGACAATCAATAAGGATATTACGGGGGATCGTCCCGTCTTTTCTCTACGGTTGGCTTGGGTCTTTAGCGTGCTGCTTGCTTCTAATTGCTACTTTTTCAGATGGGACAACGTATTATCATATACCCTCCATGATGTTACTCGGTGAGGAAGCGAAAGATATGCTTGGAGATGAAACTAGGTTCAACGAATGGTGTGAAAAGGAAAAGGCTGACTTGGTTGCCATTGAAGCGGTAGGTGGGATCCTGTCGTACGGTGTTTCCGTTATTGATTGTCTTGCTGAAGCACGGGGATTTGTGCGACGCATGGTTGGCAAAGAAGCTGTATACACGCAAAAGCGAGCTAAATGCAATTCGTCGGAAGAGACTCGAAGCGTAAGTCTGTGTATTGGGGCCTCGATGTTGAATCTGATGGGCTTCAGTGTCATTGAGAGGCTCAAGGCACTTGGATGGGAGGACTTGATCTATAGGATACCCTGGAGGAAAATCGCAGCGCATAAGCTTGTGGGGCAGTCGAAGCCATTGACTGAGCGAGGCATGTTTTTCCGAGTTGTTTTAAGTAATGCAGCACTGATTTGTTGATTCAGCTTGGCGCAAGATGGAGCCGGCGATGGTGGAATTCATGAGAGAGCTTCAAGTAAAGAACAAGCGGGGTGGATCGATGCGTGATTGGGATGAAGATCGCGGTTCTGGCGTGAGTTATGAGTTTTGGACGTTGGACGGGGAATGTAATCAGTTCGGGCCTTTCGTCCCTAGAACGAGGAAGTATGCCAATACGTGGGTTACTAATTTTTCCCTGGGTATAGCGCTTGAGCAGTATTGAGCGATGAGAAGGAATTTGTGGGCTGTAGGGACTTGGTGTTTGTTGATACTATCTGTCGCACCTTACACTGGAATGATAAGGTAGTTCGGAACCGTTGAGTCTAGTTTACGAGATTACTTGGTTTTAAAAACGGTCCGGCGTGTCCAAGGCGGTGATTTCCATATTTGGCAAGACCTCCGTTTCTCTCTTCGTCCACGACTGCCGTTCGCGATGACCTCGCTGATTGCGATACTCGACCTGAAGGGCAAGCCACTGATCCAGCGGTCGTACAGGGACGATGTGCCAGCATCTTACGTGGAGAAATTCCTGCCGTACATCCTGGACATCGAGGAGGAGGGGCAGCAAGTGACGCCGTGTTTCTCCAAGGAGGGCGTGAATTACGTGCATGTGCGGTTTAGCAACTTGTATCGTGAGTGTGGTTGTGTCCTGGGGGTAGTGGTGGATGCTGATGAGTACAGTGTTGGCGCTGTCGAAGAGGAATATCAATGCGGCTGAGACGGTGATTTTCTTGCACCGGCTGACCCAGGTGCTGGTGGAGTACTTTAAGGAGCTGGAGGAGGAGAGTATCCGGGATAATTTCGTGATTATATATGAGTTGATGGATGAGATGATGGATTTTGGGTATCCGCAGACGACGGAGAGCAAGATTTTGCAGGAGTGAGTTGGGTCTTTCGTTTGGTGGTGGTTGCTGATTGCGCTCTGGGGTAGGTACATCACGCAGGAATCGCACAAGTTGGAGGTTCAGGTGAGGCCGCCGATTGCGGTCACGAACGCGGTGTCCTGGCGGACGGAGGGGATCAGGTACAGGAAGAACGAGGTGTTTTTGGATGTTATTGAGAGTGTCAATTTGCTGGTGCGTGTCTATTGCTATTCTGTCTACTGTCTTTCTTATGTCGGGCAGGTCAACGCGAATGGAAATGTCGTAAGGTCAGAGATCCTGGGCGCAGTCAAGATGAAGTGCTACCTCAGTGGAATGCCTGAACTGCGGCTGGGACTGAACGACAAGGTCATGTTTGAGAGTACGGGGAGAAGTGAGTCTGCGATGTGTTCCCATGATTGGTTCGTTGACCGCGGTTGGCAGCTGCGCGGGGAAAGGCGATAGAGATGGAAGACGTCAAGTTCCACCAGTGTGTGCGGCTGTCGCGGTTCGAGAACGACCGGACGATTTCGTTTATCCCGCCGGACGGGGAGTTTGAGTTGATGAGCTATCGGCTGAGCACGCCGGTGAAGCCGCTTGTGTGGGTCGAGGCGGCGGTGGAGAGCCACAAGGGCAGCCGGGTCGAGTATGTCGTCAAGGTCCTTGCCCAGTTCAAGCGGCGGAGCACGGCGAGCAATGTTGAGATATATGTCCCGGTGCCCGATGATGCGGACAGCCCCAAGTTTAGAGTGAGTTTCCTGGTTTTGGGTGGGTGTGGTGCTGATGGTCCGCAGGCGTCGACGGGGTCTGTGCAGTATGCGCCCGACAAGAGTGCGTTTGTGTGGAAGATCAAGCAGCTTGGAGGGGGGAGGGAGTTTTTGATGAGGGCCCATTTCGGGTTGCCCAGTGTGAAGAGCGGTGAGTTGCTCTTGCTTGTATTTTCAGCAGCTGAGATTGTTGCAGAGCAAGAGCCGGAGAAGCGCGCGCCTATCACCGTCAAGTTTGAGATACCCTACTTCACCGTCAGCGGTATCCAGGTCCGGTATCTGAAGATTGTTGAAAAGAGTGGCTACCAGGCGTTGCCTTGGGTGAGGTATATAACACAGAATGGAGACGACTACAGGTGCGTATGTGCTATTTGACTGATGGTGTCGCTGATATCTTTTCAGTCTACGGACGGCGTTGGAAAAGGGCAGTGCTCCAATAAGACCACCTGTGTAGCATAGAAATTCTAATAATGATCGGTTCTGTTTCTGTCTTCCACCATGCCTTCGCTCGACGCCAACTATGTATTCCCTCGCTCAACAAACGCCAAGGGTAAATGGACTGTCTCGCCCGAGTTTGGCGATGCTCTGCTCCATGCGATGCGCGAACGGCCGTCTGCCCGTATTCCGTCGATTGTACAGTTGCCTCAGCCAAAGAGGCCTCAGCTCGTGGTACCGTCGCTAGAGGCCCGTAGGCTGACGATGAAGACGCGAATCGCCGTTCGAGACAAGACTCCCCATCGTTTCGAGGTCGTTCCGTTGCGCGATGTCCATAGGAGAGCCCCGTCGCCCATGTTCAAAGTCATCACGCCGTTGGCCAATGCCCGAGTAAAGCTGAGATCTGTAAATGCCGAGGCGACGGCAAGGAATACGAAGGCTGCGAGAGGAGTGAGTGGCATTGTAGGGTTTCGTTTCTTTGTCTGACGATGATGCAGCCCACCCGTGGTCGTGAAAACTCGAAGCCGTCGATGCTACCAGTAAATCGCCAGGCTCGTATTCCCAGAGGAAAGAATATTCAACAGCCTACTGCCTTGCACGCGAAATCGGCCAGTCTATCCAGCTTGCATCCCGCCAATTCCCCAACTCGACACTCTTTCGGGAGATCCGAGGATATCCAGCGCCGAAGCCAGATCCCGTACAGCTTGAAACGACGCGCCATCTACACCCAGACACTCTTTATTCCGAAGCTTGCTGCTACAGTTGAACAAGTATCGCCGTCGACGTCCGGTTCGCTCGATGCTCTGGAGGGTATCACGCTTGTCGAGGACGATGCCCCAAAATCCAACTCGCTCGCGTTTTCTATGCTGTCGGACTATTCGCAGGATTCCTTCCAGGTCGTTCCGAAGCACCACCATCCGATTGTTGTTGAGCTGATGATGGCGATTGATTTGGCGATTACTGAGTGGGAGAAGATGCTGTAGGATAGGTCCAGGCAATGCCAATAACACTACTAGACATATTCAAAAAACTTCATGCCGCTGAAACGTTGAGCGGGCGCCAGGAGGTGTCGGTGAGAGGTGGCCGTGAAATCAGTCTGAGTGCATATAGACAGTGAATATTGATGCCAGTCCTTGCTGGCATCGTCGTCGTCGGCGAGGTGGTCATTGTCATTGTCGTCGCCGTATCGTGGTGGTGAACGTCAGCCGCGAACAGTCAGTGAGCCGAGTCAGGCACTGATATTGAAATTATCTGAGCGGAGTGAAAATGTGACAGGCATGGCAACGGCAACGGATACAGAAGAATCCTTCCTTTTCCTTTCACCTTGCTTGCTTGCCTTTGTCGCCGTCCCCTCCGTCCTGCTCGCCTGCCTTCTACTGCTATTTACTTTCTTGCGGTGGATGTCGAGCACCGACCTGCTCGAGTCGTATACCGCGCTCCCTTCCTCGTCCTCGCGATCCGTTGTGCTACAGAGCATAATTAACGGTATGCTCCGGTCGGTCGTTCTCTCCGAGATTCACAGTTCTTACGGTTCTCTTCTTGACAGCGCCGCCATTCACGTTCACCAACGATACCCGCAAATCTCTTATCGATACCATTCTACGCGACCTCAAAGCCACTGCCAAGCATGGACCCGGCAATGGGAGATTATCGTCCAAAGGTGCGGCCTCTATTCTCTGTCCGTTCTCCTTCCCAGCTTATCCCCCGGAAGATGCTGCGCCAGCTTTGCTTGCTGTGAAGACCCTTGGCAGGAACCCATCTGGATCCGAGACGCTCGCGACGGCGTCGACGCTCAGCGCGCTCTTGGGGCTGTCAATTTCATTCAAGGACGATCCGGAAGCGTCGAGTGAGGCGTTAAGGTGCATCGCGAATACGATGCTTCTGTTTGAGCATGCCAGGGGTACTTTTATTGGCAAGGATGTTGGCGGTGGCGAGACTTGTGTCGGCATGCTTGATGTGAGCCCTTGCTCGCTTTCTTCCTCGCTCCCGCTCATCTTCTACGTAGAAATCGACGACGCCGGATCAGGTTTTCATTCTGTCGCGCATATTGTTCTTGGCGACGGTCTCGGGCCCGTCTTGGATCGTTTCGCTCGTTGAGGACCATAATCACAAGCGGAGGGGTATCGTCGATATCATTGCGAACAAGCTTGATGCCATGCTTGTTGCGATACAGGCTGGTACGAAGCTGGGACGTGAAGCCACGGCGGATCTGCTCAAGTTTACGTTCAATCTGTTGCTGCATTACCCAAAGGTGCGCCGCGAGATTTCTTGTCGTGACTCTGGGGAGGCTGATGGCTGGCAGATGGTCGATGCTGAGCCACAGACTCCACAAGCGGCCGATGGGCAGAAAGCTATGGGTGACTTTTGGAGTCCGAATCTTGACGGGCTGTTACCGTCTCTGTTACGAACATTCTACTCGTTGCCACCGACGTTCCCCAGTCCGTTGGTGTCGCCGTTGACTCATGTTATCCATGCCCTTATCACGATACCCATCTCGTCTTCCCTCAGGCCTGTATGGCTTGGACCTTCGACTCCAGAACGGCGTAGTTCGAGCAGCAGTCCTAAAACGTCTACTAGTAGCGGTGGCGATTCACCGGTACTTTCTCAGACCCCTCCAAAGTCAAGTACGCTGGATCGGGCTCTGTCGGTGTTGTCTGTTGCAGGGCGCCGGTCTTTATCCAGGAGTCCATCGCCGAATACGGCTATACAGCAAGACGTTCTCTTACGTGCCCATGACCTCCTCGAAGTCTCTTTTTCACACTATTTTCCCGGGTCCATTGACCCTGACGACTCTTCTGTACGCGAGCGCCCCAAAAAGGAGCAGCTGGACGGGACCCTCGATGATATTATCTCACCGCTAATTGTGCTTATTACGCGCCTGTGCCTCGCAGATGTGACGACGCGCGGACGGCTCCGCGAATGGATTGTGCCTCCGGATTTGGATAGGTCGGCGCCGTTGGAGGGGCGGTCGGATATGCTTGGTCGTTGTCTGCGGCTCATAGGCAGCGTGTACCACCCCCGGCTGAAGGACTCTGTGGGGGAGATGCTGTTTGCAATGTCCGACTCGGACGGGCGGATACTATCGAGCCTTGTTGGGTACGGCAACGTTGCTGGGTTCCTGTTCAACAAGGGCATCATGTCTGCGCCTGGAGGCGACGACACCTCATCTGCCGAACCCACCGCACCCGATGGCAAGGTCATCAACCCAATTACAGGCAACACGATGGAGAAACCCGAGCTGCCCGACATGACTGAAGAAGAAAAGGAGCAGGAGATGGAGAAGCTGTTTGTGCTATTCGACAGACTGGAGAAGAGCGGCGCGTTGCCCAAGAGCCAGAATCCTGTCCGGAAAGCGATGGAGAAGGCGGCGAGTCAATGAAATCATGAATGAACGACCTGAATGGATATCGATACTATATGTTTACTACCAGTTACAGCACATCTTGTACTTGTACAGACGCCGCTGGTATGTCGGCGAGATACCTAAGTAATTACCGTAATCTAATTGCCTTGTTATATCTGGGGGGGTTGTTTAGTTGAACACGAGCCAGGCGGTCCGCTATTATACTCCCATTTCAAACTCCGACCTGATCGACTCGGCTTGTCTTCCGACCACCATCATGAATGTGCGTCCGTGTTCCTGTGTATTCCTATCGCGTTTCTCACCGCTGTATGCGTAGAATCTCCTGAGGACACTTACGGAGAGTCATGTCAGAGAGGCCTTCCCGAATACGGACCTCAAATTGCTGTTGACGACGGTCAAGGAAGGCAGGGTACGTCGCGCTATCTTGCTCCAATCCCACTCCGCTAATCGTCTGCTAGCACGCCGGAGACAAGTTGTCAGATCCGTTCTATGATTCCCTAGATGGTTTACTTGCGGACTTGCGGACGGTCACTATTGTGTGTCATGTTTCTCGATGATGTAACGCGCTGAGCTCTAGCCTGCCAGGACAATCACGACGCGGACGCCTTCCTCAAACCGGTGTCCAAGACGGAGGCCCCGGATTATCATACCAGTGCGTGCTCCTGCGTTTTGCTGGTTCCTTGCTGAGTTGGGTTGCAGTCATCCAAAACCCCATGGACTTCCAGACGATGGCGAGAAAAGTCAAGGCGAAGAGTTACAAGTCGAAACGCGAGTTCCAGGACGATTTGGACTTGATATGGACGAATTGTTATACTTATAATGGGGATGTGCGTTTGATTGTGGTTTCTTTGGTGGGTTTGCTCTGATGGCGCGTTAGAATCATCCTCTACGGCATTGCGTCAATCGGCTCAAGGGCAAGGCGGACAAGCTGTTGAGAAATATTACGGATCGCAAGGAACGAGCGGATCCTGTGATTCCTGCTGCACTGCAGGGTCCTAAAGTGAATGGCATGGTGAACGGGTACTCAAGACCAGGCATGGTGCATCATCGGTCGTCCAGCTCAGGCCCCCTCGCCAAGGCGATTGTCAAGCCTACAGCCATGTCTCTACATCGTCGAGATCTCCCCTTTGCCGACTCGCCTGCGCTGATCCGGACACAGCACGGTATGTCGCTGTTCGCCAAATTAAATCACGACTCTCCTCCACGCGACAAGCTCCGGGTGTTCGCACCGGACTACCAGAGCGATGAGGAGGAGTCGATTGATGCGATGCTGGAGGTGGGAACGGGCGAGAAGCGGAAGCTGAATGGGCAGATTGCTCGTCCGCGCAAACGCGCGCGGGTGGCACCTCAGTATCCGATACCCCTTCCCTCCGAAAGCGACGATATCACGCAGATGTGGTGGATGGCCGCGCAATCTGATCTGCTACTTCCCAACGGTCTGCCTGGGGTCCCGCAGGCCCGTCCGCCCAAATCTCCGCTTCTGAAGCGCAAGAAACGACGGAAACAGCCTGAGCCTCCGAGGGCGAACTCCAAGTCGTTGTTGACGCTCATGAATAACAATATACGGACGATGAGGAGGGTGAGGCATACCCATGCCAAGTTTTCGGCGCTGGGAGGAACGGGCACTGAGGATAGCGATTCGTCATTGGGAGAGCCGATGATTGTGCCCGATGAAGAGGCAGCGGTGGTGGATGTTGATACGCGGCCGTGGAGCCTGGGGAAGACGGGCATGCGAATAGAGGATATTGGGGAGAAGAACAGTACGGATTGTTTGCAGTGGATGAGCAAGAAGGTTTTGGAGCATTCTGGGTTTCAAGGTGCGCTATGTTGTGATTGGCTTTGTATACAGCTCATGTGTTGTCGATTATAGGGACTTCACAGTCAGCTTTGGACGTCCTTGCTGGGGTCACGTCGGATTATTTGATGAATGTTGGGCGAACTATCAGGTTTTTGTCGGACAAGTATTCAAATACGATGACTGCAGAGGTGAGCGCACATGCTTGTGTAACGAAGCAGTTCTGAATGCATCTCCAGGAAATCATATTGCATACTCTGTTTGAGAGTGGTGTGACGCGAGTCCAAGACCTCGAGCGATACATTTCTGATGATGTTGAGCGGTATGGATCGCGATTGAATGATTTGGAGAAGAAGCTTGTTGGGGCGTATCGAGAAGCAGTCAGTACACCAGTTTTGCAGATTTCTTCATATGCTGATTGTTTCTTTAGACTGCTGTCGAAGCTGTGGAAGACGAGGGGCTATTCGAAGAGGAGGACGAGGACGAGGCTGGTGTCCTGGCTTTGTACATTGTTTTATCATTCTACTTTTTGTTCTTCTCTGATGAACCTTTAGGGGCGACTTTGCGGAATCTTTGGGAATGGATTATTTAGGACTACGGGAACTCGGTATCGCAGAAGAGTTGGGCATGTCAAGTCTGACTATACCGAAGCGGCTTCTCAAAGGCAAGAAACGGTCAAAAGGACCTTTATCTGCTGCGTGCGTTCTCTATTATTATCTTGATGTTAATGTGCTTATTTTGTTCGTTAGCGTCAAACCCTCAGAACCGCCCCCGCCTTATCCACCGCCGCCTTCATTCGTTCCCCTTACCGTGGGCAAAGTCAACGATCAGATCGGATTGCTCAAACCCTTCTATCAAAACCGCGTCTCAGCGATGTCGGCCCCGCCACCTCCACCACCTCCCACTCTCAACTCGTACCCTCTTCTTACAGACTCCTCCGGCGCTCCGATACCGATACCTGCACCACCACCGCCTCCTCCCAGTTCGCCTCCGCCAGACACTGTTATACCAGACGACGCACCAGCACCGAGTCAGATGAAGATGGGGCCTCTAGGGCAGATCATCAAGACAGGGGGGACAGGTGCGAAGAAGAAGTCAAAGCCTGCTGCTCCGCCTGGGAATGGAGCTACGGCAGCGGCGGTAGCGGCTACACCAGGAGAAGCTGCTGCGCCAAAGAAGAAGAAGGGAGCTACGGGTGTGGGTACAGGGAACGGGCGCAAGAAGAAGTTGCTAGAAGCTGCGCAGGCGCAGGCTCAAGCTCAGGCGCAGATGTTCCCTGGGGTGATTGTTGCGCAAGGATGAGCGTTGTATGTCGTTAATAACTTTATTTACAATGTTATTTAGAATGACTAGAGAAATGTCTATGTGGTATATAGACAGGTTGGGTGATCTGATGGCTCACATTCATCAGGAAAAAATCACCAAGATATGTAGTAGTATAAGGGGTATAATATACCTCAGATAGCCTGATAGCTACCCCTTACATACCCTCCCGTAGCTTTCAGTCTGAGCTACATATCATGGTGTATTGCCAGTCCACCCCTGTAGATCTGCACAGAGTCATGCCCTCTCAGCATTGTTGGTGTAACTGCTAGCAGCTTGTTTGGGCTGTACCTCGGTATGTGTTCTGATATACATGCAGTTAGATGAGACACTGCATACAAACATGATGCATACCTTCCTTTCATTGTCCAAACCTGGTGGATATTCACAGTGACTTTCCAACTGTAATGTTGGCATGAGAAGTTACATGTCAATTGTGACATGAGTGATAAGATAGCTTTGTAAAGCAGGACTTTTGGTTTAATCTAAGTTCAAGCAAGCAAGAACTAGGATGGGTTCTATGTGTTGTGATATGGGGGATCAGTTCATCTTCCATACATACATGCGCTGTGTCGAGCCAGTAGTATTGTGCTTGGCTGAGCTCTGCAAACACATGAGGATGTACACTACAGTACCTACTTATATACTAAAAGACTATCTACCAGAATCTTCTATAATTTTCCTATATCTTCTTCCTTAATCAGCATCTTCGGCATGATGCCAGATTGCCATATTCCAACACTATGATTGTCAAAAAGGTATCTACCCACATAGCATTTACTTTATATACTCACTTGGTAATCACATGTAATCATAAGATAAGCAGAATAAATAATAACAGGAGTCTGTCTAAGATAATGGTAAGTATTGACCTGTGAGACCTAGCATACATGGGACATGGTCAATACTCCTCAATCACCAAGAATGTAGTAATCAACTCTATATTCACCTAGCATATGTGGGCAAGGGGGAAGCACAGCTAAAATCTGGCACATAGGGTGGGGGGTAGAGGGGATGTTGGAATCTAGGTTTTGGTGGTCCAGGAGGGCAGCATGGTGGACTTGAAGGATGGTATATTGTCATACTATAGGGACAGTGGAGGTTCGGAGTCAAGAAGAGATAGGTATGAAAATGTCAAAGTATGAGATAAGCAGTAAAATAGGTATATATAGAATGTGGTGCTGAAGCCATAAAAACCCAATTCTCAACAAGGGAGTAACATTCTACAAGCAGTACTAAAGGCTATAGTTGAGGCTTTACACTAATAGCCAAATACTGCATAGAGATCAAGAAAGACAAATACAATACAAAGAAAGGACTTAGAAATGACATCTAGATGAGTTAACTCTATCTGCCTTCTAGTATTGACAACTATTCCCTACCAAACCAAAGACTACTACAGTCAGAACTCAGAGACTTGTCTCTATGAAGTAGAAACCATCAAAAGCAATAAGAATAACTAGATGAACTCATCACCTTGATGAATTGAATAAACCTGGAAAGGAATGCTAAGTCCAACAGATCCAAACTTCAAGATGAACTTAGTCTAAAAAATGAATGAACAGGAATAACTGAATAGCTATAACTTGGTGCTGAGATAACTGAATAGATTGTGCAAGTGATTGAAGCAATACAAACTTGGTCCAATGATCAATCATAATCAGTGGTAACATCCTCAAGATACAGCATGAAAATGCAGTATTGAATGGAATACTGTGTGGTGAGCCATGAAGGAGAAGTGAGGGGTTCCTATGGACCATGAAGGGGCTCCTCACCAATAGAATAACCCATAGCCATTCTGTCTAACTGAATAGAAACAACAGAATTGTGCAATCCTTGTAAATTAATTACTCATTGTTTGTATTGATACCCAAAGCTTGTACCATATTTATTTTAGATACAAGCTCCTATACCTAGACTACAAATCATATAAATTAGCAGTGACTAGATGTGTAATGGCAGAAAAGCATTCCCCTGCATTTGTGCTAGTGACCTTATAGCTACCTAACCAATCACTGGTTTTAAAGTGCATATCCTCAACTGAAGTGAATTTTAAAGTTTACCAAGTCAACCCAAAAGGATGGCTACAGTAATCTAGAAGAACTAAGTAGGAATAAGAGTCATCCTAGCATTTGCACCTTGCTAGTTTCTAGAACTGCTCCACATACAAAGGCCTCATGCTCCCAAGCCCACTAAAGTGATCTAGATGTGCTCAGTCGACCATAGACAGAAGATGTTGCCTAGTTGAAGTAAAATAAGTCTTTGAACACTTAAAGTTCAAACAGTTGAAGAGTCAGGGAACTCTAGGGTCAAGGACTTGAAGCTAAGACCTGTGTATTCTTTGTAGAGTCAAGGACTCTTTGTAGAACTCCAGTTCTTTGTTGTAAGTCTGTGTGCTTGTATTGTCATTGAGTCAAGGGCTCTTTGTAGACCACCTAGGTCTTTGATTGTTGGATATTAAAGTGTTTGCTAGTCAAGCCTTAAAAAGCTCTCCTAGATGAAGTCAAGTTGAGTCTGAACAACTCATACTTATACCTACCACCCCATGTTCATATACCTGGCTACTGCAATTAGTGTATCTCATGTAAACACCTCTAGAAATTGAATTGAAGCTACATTTGAACAAACCCAATAGATTATCGCTATCTAAGTACACCACAAGTGCTTTTATTATACTCACCCTTGAACTTAAATATTGGTGATTGTGTATGTGTGTGATTTAGTATCTAGATTGATGATCCAGACACTTTGTTTCATTTGTGTGCTGCCCATTACCAAGCACATCAATGTAAATGAAATAGTAAGTAAAAATAAAAAGAACAGACCATAGTATCTTAAAAGGCATAGTACTGAATCCTTGACACTCCTTCTGAAGTCTACACCTATAGCTTCAAATACCTGTTATACCTATCTTTTGAAGATCAACTGCTTTAGGCTTTGGGATCATTTTTGTAAAGATATCTGCAAGGTTTTCTTCAGAAGCAATATATTTGACATTGAGTTCCTTCAACTGGATAACACCATGGATCCGATGATAGTCTATTGAGAAGTGCTTCAACTTGCTATGACCCTTCATTGAGTGTGCAAGATCGATGGTGCTATTGTTGTTGCACCATAACAGGTAAGGCCAGTCTTTGTATAACTTGAGCTCATCAAGGAAAGATCTCATCCATTTCAACTGCTGACCTTCATGAACTGCCACAACATACTCTATTTTTATTGTAGACAAGGCTACCCTCTCTTGTACCCTAGAGCTTCACAAAGCAGGGCCACTGGCTATGGTAAAGATATATCCCATGGTAGATTTTTCTATTGTTCTGTTGTCTCCATGGAATGAGTTGATGAAGCCAATTGGAGTGAGCCCATTGTCTTCAGAGCTTCCCCTCCAATACATGATTTTATACTCCAAAGTCCCTCTCAGATATCCCAACATGTGCATCACTCAATTCCAGTGAATAGGGCACAGGTCTGATGCATATTATTGGAGATAATTTGTTGCAAATGCAACATCTGGGCAAGTACCATTGGCAATGTGATTAAGCAATCCTAAGACTGCTCAATAGTCCTTGTCTTTCATGACTCTGACATCACTAGGTGGGATTGGCTGTGGTTGGGTATCTATGCTCATCAGGGATCCTACTAGTAAGGGAGTAGCCTTTGGCTTGCAGTTAGACATTTTGAAGCATTCAAGGGTTTTGAGGATTAGATTCTTCTGGTAAAGGGATATGGATCCCTCGTGCTTGTAAAACTCAATAGTCATTCCCAGTATGCTGTTGTGTTTTCCCAAATCCTTGATATCATAGACCTGCCTAATCTCCTTCTACACTCTTTTGCCCTCTTGCTTAGATGTCAAAGCCCCAGATATGTTGTCTGTATACATGCACAATATGGTTCACTCCTGGCTCTTCTTTAACAGTCTAACACATGGGTCTGCACAGGACTGGATGTGTCCTAGGGCTGTAAAGGTCTTGTTCAGTTCATTGAATCATGCATTACTGGTGTTGTTATGGTGTGACTATAGTATATCTATCTGATCTATTTTTGATGTTTTGCTTCAAGATATGACTCATTTTCCCTCTTGACTCACAATAATTAGTAGACTACCAATTAAGTACTCATTCATCAAGAGATGCATAGAAGATTCTAGTAGCTATATCTTTAGTATATAGAGTACTACATGTATGGTATTTTGAATACCACAATTATCATTTTGCATTCTATATATTACTTACAAGTGATCTTGAATGCTTGCTGAACCTGCATGGTTAATCAGCTTATCAAACTTATTAGCTTATCTTTTAAGGTAGAGTTGAATCTAACATTTATTCTATAAAGCACTTCAGTATCTTTCAGCTACCTATCCATCTCATAGAACCCCTCTATTCTTAACATTGGTAGACACATTGTTAGCAATATGCCAAATAAGATGAAGTTAGACTGCACATGAAGTCTAGTGGAATCTGTGGAGTGCATGTGAGCTTGGTGAAGCTATTACAGTTGACTCTGAAATAACCCATACTCCTCAGTCGACACTCCAAGCTATGGGTTACTACAGAGTATGAGTTCTGGGAGAGCTCATTATAGGGTGTCTTGCAGGGGTTAAGAGTGCCGAAAAAAGCATTAATCATGATTAATTTGTATTCTAGACCTAGCTAGTGGTAAAATACATCATGATTTTCATGTCTTTAAGTGAATGGGTTTCTTTAAGATGTGTCTTTCAGCCAAATGGAGCCAAAACACCTTCAAGCTGATGAACAAATGGATCATCCATGCTGCGAACATATTTCTGAATCAGGAAGCTGCTTATGCTTTCTTTTCTTAGACACCAAGGGCTGAATCTTTCCCATCAGACACACATAGATAATTTTTTGATGTTCATTCAGATTTCATACAGCCTTATTGAGATCTGGGGCAGCCATAAGGCCCTCAATGAGTACAACCTCATCAACAAGATTTCCTGACTCATCCAGCCATGCTTCCTCCTCCTCTGAGACTGCCTTCCTCTGAGCCAGCCAAGCACTGATATCTCTTCTCTTTTTGTCTGTCTCATCTTGAAGATGCTTTAAGGCCTTGTGTAACTGGACAAGGGTAGGAGACATGGACTTCTGATCCAAAGCAGCCATGTGCAATGGAAATGAAAGAATAGATGCAAAGAAAATTTCAAGTGCCCAAATCAGCAATAGGCATTTTCAAGACTGTAGACATTACAGAAAAAAAATGTTAGCAGCAAGGATTGAACCAGCAAAGAACAACCAACATAACAGCTAGGCCATCTGACCAATATAGATACTATATATTTAGAATGTATGGCTCTACATAGCAGAAATTTGCAGAAATGGCTATGGATTATGGGTTATGACAAAGTTATGGGTTATGCACTCAAATCTCCTGCAAATGAGGTTGGTCAACAGAAAAATGTATGGGTTACAGCAGATTATGGGTTAAGACAGCTATGGGTTATTTCAGAGTCAACTGTAGCAATGTTTCCCTTGAGTCAAAGCTCTAAGGTTGGATTGCAGATTGGAGGTCTACAGAGTAACAGAGAAAGGATATCCAGATGGAGCAGAGGCTACAGATGTAGATGAGAAGGATAGCTTCAAGCCATGGAAGAAGATAAAGAGAGTTAAGATGTTGACTTAGAAGTCAGAGAGAGTTGGGGCTGAACCAAGTTGATATTCAAACTGAGTATCTACAATGTAATTCTAAGGTGTATATACTAAATGAGTATATCTGAGTCAGACTCCAATAGAGTCCAACAGGAGTCTAATTACTACTATTTTTGGGTTCTAGATTTAATATGTGAAATAGAAAGAGAAATATCAAATGGAGCTGAGTAATGGTAAACAGTAAATAAAATGATAATTGAAATATGGAAGAGGAGGTCTGGCCAGAGTACTATTGGAGTCTGATAGCTGGTTGAGTTGTGGATTGGTCTTGGTGTGAAGTAGAGACCAGTGACATATACATAACACTATCCCCCCCTTAGCATTCTTGCCCTCAAGAGTGCTGATCCCAATGGCCAAAGGCATGTGATCTTTGAGGAAATTTTGCAGTTGTGAGAAAACACCTCTTATCTTTCAATTTCCACCATCTCATTGTCACCATCTACCATTGCCACTTTGTTGCAAAAAATGTCGTCCTCTATTGCATACTGCACTTCTGCCACCTCTAAGCTCTATATTGCAGCCCTAACCTCTTTTGAGCTTACTGTTAAAGAGTATGAGCAACTCACTCTCAAACAGATCTCTGCAGAGGACCAATATGAAGATGCTGTGGCCAAACATAAGGCATGGCAGCTAGTGAAAGCAAAGGAGCTTTGGGAAGAGAAGATGAGGTTGGAGAAGAAGGCCCATGCCACTAAACTGGCACAGCTGAAGCAGGCTGAGATTGAGCAGCAGAAAGCTGAGTGGAAAGTAGCCAAGGAGAAGGAAGCCACAGAGAAGAAAAGAAAGGATGATTTGAAGCAGAAGGGATTGGAGGCCTTGATGCTGTAGGAGAAGGGCAAGGCTGTTGTAGGGGCTGTGGCAATGAAAGTAGGAGAAGGAAAGGGAAAAGACAGAAAGGCCATGTCATCCATGGAGAAGGAGGACACAGGGGAGGAGGTGGACACTGAACAGATGTCTGAGGGATTGAAGGAGAAGGTGTTGGCAAAGCTGAAGAAGAAATACAAGGGAAAGTGGAAAGCAGTGAAGAGGAAAAAGTGGAAGCAAGTGGTTAAGTCCATTTCAGTAGTAGAATCTGAGGAGTCCAGAGAGGATTGAGTGGGGCCCAGCAAGAGGGCCAAAGTTTGTGCACTAGTAGAACCCACAGAGAATGAGGAGGAGTTGAGTAAAAATAGCAAGTGGGTTTCTTTTGCAGATTCTGAATGCTGACTTGTTTGTAGAGCAGTGTATGTATTGTTGTCAGGACAACACTAGGTATGTCATTTGCCTGGAGTTCACATGAGAGTGGACTTGTAACTGCTGCAAGACAAAGAAAGTGACATGTTCCCTCAACAAGGGAGAGTGTTTGACAATCCTAGTGAGATCTGTGGAGATTGTTGACCTCTTGATGAAGTTGGTCTGCAAGGTTGAAGGATTGGCAGACACAGTAGATGAAATGAAAGAGGAGATGGCAGAGCTCCAGATTCAATGTTATTGACATGGAGACAGGGACATCCTTCTGACCCATGATAATGGGAGTCGACAATGCAAAGGGATCCACCCAGTGTATTGAGTGCATGGTGAAGTCTTGAATCTTGTGGTACTTTTGAGGGTCCCTTGATGATCCAATGAACACTGAGGGCAGTTGTAAAGGGTATGGTTCATCTATAAAGGGTAGCATTGTGAAGTTGAACAGCCTATCAATGTAAACACCTCACAGGTTCTTCATCATGATGATATGCCAGACTGGAATTCCAGCCTTAAAGAAACATTGGATTACAGCTGCATCATTGGAAAATGCATCAACAAGAGTGTCATCAATGGACATACTGGGCACATCACTCTCCTCAGCCTCTATAAGAGGCTTGTATATTGTCATATACTTGATGAACATGTGTAATTCATGTGCAACATGCTAGGTCTCAGCAATGGTCAGACCGACCTGAGTAAATGAGGTAGAAAGGCATAAAAACATCCCAACAGTAGCTCAATGATGCTAATGTGGCTTTGCATGCCATTCAGCACAGCTGCAGCCTCAGAAACATTGAGTAGCACAGATGTCTGACACCCTTGACAATGGCTGTATCATTGCACTCCACAAAGTCATAATTGGTTAGCCCATAAAACAAAGGGCATAGAACTTTAGCTCCCTCTGGTGCAACCCTATGAATGCATATGAAGTGTGTAACGAGCATGCTGTGGACTCTGATGGACATTAACCTTAGCCAACTCCAATGGCCCAGCCTACTTGTCAGATCCCATCAGATTCTGTTTTCCAGTTTCTAGTTCATATCTCATTTCCATTTCACCTGCTAATTTCACATATCCATTTATCACACTTAAAATCCATTATGGTACCAAGTAGGTGTTATATCAGATTCCATGGAATCCTTAACTCCTCTAGACACAGAATATTCCAGACTTATTATTTCTAACCATGTCCATAACATGCTAGAGTCTGAGCCATGGACTCCACTCTAGTATATAAACTGTAGAATTACTTGTACATACTTTAGTTCAAATATCAACTTGATTAGCCCAATACTCTCATTCTCACCTTGGCCTTCAGGCCTAATCTATCTCTTACTACAAGTCCACAGATTCCAACTCTGTTGACTTCATTTTGATCCTACTCATCTTCATCCCATAGACTCTATCCATATTCTATCTTAGGACTTTGACCCAAGGGAAACATTGCTACAGTTGACTCTGAAATAACCCATAGCTGTCTTAACCCATAATCTGCTGTAACCCATACATTTTTCTGTTGACCAACCTCATTTGCAGGAGATTTGAGTGCATAACCCATAACTTTGTCATAACCCATAATCCATAGCCATTTCTGCAAATTTCTGCTATGTAGAGCCATACATTCTAAATATATAGTATCTATATTGGTCAGATGGCCTAGCTGTTATGTTGGTTGTTCTTTGCTGGTTCAATCCTTGCTGCTAACATTTTTTTTCTGTAATGTCTACAGTCTTGAAAATGCCTATTGCTGATTTGGGCACTTGAAATTTTCTTTGCATCTATTCTTTCATTTCCATTGCACATGGCTGCTTTGGATCAGAAGTCCATGTCTCCTACCCTTGTCCAGTTACACAAGGCCTTAAAGCATCTTCAAGATGAGACAGACAAAAAGAGAAGAGATATCAGTGCTTGGCTGGCTCAGAGGAAGGCAGTCTCAGAGGAGGAGGAAGCATGGCTGGATGAGTCAGGAAATCTTGTTGATGAGGTTGTACTCATTGAGGGCCTTATGGCTGCCCCAGATCTCAATAAGGCTGTATGAAATCTGAATGAACATCAAAAAATTATCTATGTGTGTCTGATGGGAAAGATTCAGCCCTTGGTGTCTAAGAAAAGAAAGCATAAGCAGCTTCCTGATTCAGAAATATGTTCGCAGCATGGATGATCCATTTGTTCATCAGCTTGAAGGTGTTTTGGCTCCATTTGGCTGAAAGACACATCTTAAAGAAACCCATTCACTTAAAGACATGAAAATCATGATGTATTTTACCACTAGCTAGGTCTAGAATACAAATTAATCATGATTAATGCTTTTTTCGGCACTCTTAACCCCTGCAAGACACCCTATAATGAGCTCTCCCAGAACTCATACTCTGTAGTAACCCATAGCTTGGAGTGTCGACTGAGGAGTATGGGTTATTTCAGAGTCAACTGTAATAGCTTCACCAAGCTCACATGCACTCCACAGATTCCATCAGCATACATTCATCTTTTCTTCTATTGGCATGATCCTAACAGTATATTCGAACTCAAACCCTTAAGTTGAAATTTTTAGACATATCTAGCACAATCACATAACCACCTCATACTGAACAGTCCACCTCAGACCCAATCCCACCTTATTTCATTATGAACGATATTCCTACCTTCACATCCAAAGAAGACTCCAATCTCTTTGGCATAGACTCTGCTACCTTCCATAATTCCCATAGGGAAACCTACACCCACAGCAGTTTCACTGCTCATCAATTAGATGCCACAACTCCAAATCCATTTATTGTCCACCATGCTGTTTCCAATGGCTGGGGCAAATATCATAACAACTCTCCATGAACTCTGCTCACTCAACCTAAGTCTCTCTTCCTGGTTGATGAAGGAGACAATGGTGATGGAAATGACAACTCTGATGACAAATCTGACTCCCCTAGCAATTACAATCATCATCAGTTGCAGGGCCCCAATCGCCCTTCTGGTGGACCACCTAATCCAGGCAGCCCCAGAGGACCTGGTGGTAATCCTCCTATCTCTAACAATGATGATGCCCACCTCATGCTCAACTTCATAAATCTCCTCCATGGTCTCAGCAACCAGGTAAACAACCCTCCTCCATGGTCAGTCTGTACCAAAGTCAAGGACCCTGATGTGTTCCATGGCTTGGATCCACAGAAACTAAAGGTATTCATCATTTCCCTCTAGTTGAACTTTAATGACAGGCCTGACACTTTCTACATGGAAACCACTAAAGTCAACTATACTATCTCCTTCCTCTCTGGTGTGGCTCTTGACTGGTTTGAACCAGATATCCTCTATCCCAATCACACCAACCCTCCCACTTGGGCATATTCCTATGCTGCTTTCCTTTTGGAACTCCAGACTAACTTTGGTCCATTTGATGCTGTCAGAGATACTGAAGATGAACTCAAAAATCTTTGCATGTGCAATGGAGACTGGATTATGAAGTATATAGTCCATTTCAACCAACATGCTGCTGTCATAGGCTATGGTGACAATTCCCTCTGCCACGCTTTCTACTACAGACTTTGTACCCAGATTAAGGATGACATGGCTTACCATAGTAAGCCTAATAACCTTCATGACATGCGGACTCTAGCACAGGAACTTGACACATGGTATTGGACTTGGAAGACTGAAATTGCATGTGAAAACTATGATAAACCTTCATCATCCTTTTCCTCCTCCTCCTCCAAACCTAAGGATTCAGGTTCTAACTTGAGCTCTTCTTATAATTCCACAGTACTGAAGTCCTCCAACTCAGGCTCTGTGAGATCCAGTTCATCCTCTTCCTCCAATTCCTCCGATGCTGCCAAGAAGCCCTATGCTGACAAGCTAGGCAAGGATGGCAAGCTCACACCTGAAGGAAAGGAACACTGCCACATGAGCAATCTTTGCATGTTCTGTGGTAGCAAGCACAAGACTGAGGACTCCAACAAGTGCAAGGCTATGGCTTCCACATGTGGCCATGCTGCTGAGGTTTCTGAACCTCTTGCCTCTACTGATTCAGCTCTGTCAGAGTTGGAAAAATAGAGAGCAGCCCTGCTTCCTCTGTGCAAGGACAGGGTTGTGTTGACTGTCATTGCACCATGGAGATCATTACCCTCAATGCTTGTTACATGCATGCTACTGGCCTCCACTTCACACCAACTTCACACCAAGATCAATCCACAACTTGACCAGCTACCAGACTCTGATGGGACTCCACACCTCCTATTCCATATTCCAATTATCATTTCATTTACTGTTTACCATTACTCAGCTCCATTTGATATTTCTCTTTCTATTTCATTTTCTCTATTTCACATATTAAATCTAGAACCTGAAAATGGTAGCAATTAGACTCCTCTTGAACTCCATTGGAGTCTGACTCAGATATACTCACTTAGTATATAAACCATAGCATTACATTGTAGATACTCAACTTGAATATCAACTTGGTTCAGCCCAAACTCTCTCTGACTTCCAAGTCAATCACTTAAAGCTCTCTTCATCATCTTCCATGACTTGAAGCCATTCTTTGTCTACATCCATGGCCTCCATTCCATCTGGACATCATCCTTCCTCTGCTACTCTGTGGGACTCCAAACTGTAAACTAACCTTAGGGCTTGACTCAAGGGTGACATTGCTAATAGCTTTGCCAAGGCCCATGCATCTCACCAGACTCCACTGGACTTCATGTGCAGTTCTACTTCATCCTATTTGGCATGACCCTAACAGTGAGGGCAAATTAACAAATGCAGAGGCAGTGGAACTGCATAAGAAAAGGGTGCAACTGACCAAATGTATCAAGCTCTTTTGGAAACTGCAGTTGATTTACCTGCCAGGTGCTTGTGTTCATATGGCAGAGGAAAATGCAAGGGTGAGGGAGTTGGTAGATGTTGAGGATGAGAAGCTCTGGCTTCTATTGGATTTTGATGTGGACATTCATTTGGGGTCATATTGAGAGGGTCTGCCTGTGATCAAGGAGAAGCTTTGTCAGGTACAGTGTCTGGATGCTTTGGAATCCATTTACAGCAGCCAATAAACAATCTGAGCCTTTCTGGCCTTCCATGACCACAACCTTAAAGGTCAGGTCCAGATTACATGGGTGGCCACAACAGTTCAATGACAGATAGCAAGGTCCTGTTTTGCAGAGGAGAAATACAATCAGTGTTGTGCAGCTTTGCTTGCCCTTTGAGGTTCAGGGGATTGGGAGTCACATTTGTGTGTTCTGAGGCCCAGTGATGTTCAGAGTTTCCAAGAGTCTGATTTCAACATGGATGTGCTACTGGCCATGAGTGAGGGGCACCAGGTCATGTCATGGATTTGGTTGGTAGAGGGGGCTTGGGTGATGGCTCCAAGACTGATATGATTGAAGGTTAGAACTTTCATTGGAGACATAGCTTATTTACTAATTATTTACAGTGGCAAGGACTGAATGGCTGAAGAGCCATGCCCATGTGTTATGGTGGTTGGAGGAATTACAGCTGGTGGAGGAGGAAATGCAGTGGGTTCAGGTCAGTCTGTCCTGGAAGGTGGATTGGTGGGAGGAGAGGCATGTTGGATAGCAGCCACTTGCTCTTGAGTTCTCTGAAGGAATTGGAGCATATGTGGACAAGCAGGTTATATTAATTCAAAGACTGGTAGTGAGTTTCAGTATGCTTTGGGGTGCACAGGGCAAGTTCAATGAGGATAAGTGGATTGATGAGGAGGATACCAAAAGTGATGTGTCAGTCCCTACGCTAGAGATGGGCAATTGGAATTAGAGTACTGGATCCTCAATGTAATAGTATATACTTTATGATGTGAAAATATAGATAGGTACAAAGATTCACATCGAATTCAGGTGTTCCATTAATGAGGGAATAATTACCAGGATTGGAAGGCAGAAGTTGGCATTTGAGTGTGAAGTGACTGAAGATGGGGGAGGAGAAATTGGCATCTATTGCTGTCTGATGACTGCTGGCAGCAGATGCATGGCAGTGTCTTGGGACAACAAAATGCCAAATGCTCCTCTGTCTGATCACAGCTGTTTGCCATCCAAATGGAAACATTAGGTGAATATCTTACTCTTGTGATTTCACCTAATGTTCATCTCTCAGCTGACCAGATGAAGACATGGAGATTGCAGGCCTATCTGCATTTCCAGCCACTGGTCATCATTATCAAGGATGGCAAGACCCTGTACAAGTTTATTTGTAAAAAGTGAGTACTTGCTTTTATTTGCCTAGATTTTTGGCTCATCACATTTTAGAAACCCTAGCATATCTTGCAGTCAGAAATGCTTTGAAGACTCTACTGGGAACCTGAATGACCATATCAAAGTCTGTAGTCCACATGCACCTGCTAGTCAAGACACCATCACTGCCTTTGCCAGTGGACATCTCTATAGTGCTGATCATTTCAATTTGAGCTGTCTGAGTGGTGTGCATGATGCCATCATCCCTGCAAGATCATGCAAGATCCTGAGCTTATTGAGATGTTCAAGATGCTCTACATGAAAGTCAATATCCCTTCACCATCCACCATATCCCATGATATTAAAGAAATGTATGACATTATGAAGGCTCATGTGGCAGAGTCTCTGCAGGTAAGTAACATATATTCATATCTTAATGTGATTCTCACCTATCTTAAGCTACTTGTAGTCATCTACACTTTGGCATTGATAGGTGGACATTCCCTAATGTCATTTTGTATCTTGGCATCACTGTTGCACATGTTGTGGAGGGAAAAGTAGAAGAATTTGTGCTGGATTACATCTGGTACATACTTGTTACCCTCAGGTATATTGGTACTCATTGAGAACAGTTGCACTGATTCTCACACTGGAGAGTACATAGCTGAACAGTTTGTCAAAGTTCTTAACACCCTCGGTATCTGTAATAGAGTAATGTAATCTTGTTTTCACTTACAAAATTATCCCTTACCAGTGTACTGTCTTCAGGGCTTGGGATTAGTTGCTGATGGTGCAGTGCCCAATGGTGTGCTTGCAGATAAGCTTGCCATGAAGGTGTCTACCTTCAGAGGATGAAAGTGCTGTGTGTGTTGCTTGGATCATATTTGAGCACTGGTTACTAAGGTGTATGTTAAATTACTGCATTAAGGGATTTTTTTGAGCTTGGTTTCAGGGCTTCCTCAAGCAATTCAACCATGATGTTAGACCCAAACTCTGGGTAAACCAAACAAGAGTAAACCAAGGGCTGTTTTGTGTTTGAACAGTCACCCAAGGAGTCTCTAGACTGAATGGCTACTTCAGAGCATCAGACTAATGTCTTAGTCTGAGGCTGAGTTGACTAGCTAAGTTCAGTGTGATTAAACTTTAGCTCGAAGCTGGGGAATATACAGCAAGAGCTACACTACTTATATATGAAAAGTCTTGTGCTAAGAATAGAGTCCTTGTCCATGGTTGTCATGCATGAAACAAGGCAAACCATGAGAAGGGTGAGCGTTGGTCACAAGCCATAGTAGTCCATGGTATAAGTGTGATGCGGTCTATTATGGTCGTGGTTATGATGATAGATGCTTGAGACAAGATAAGATAGTGATAAGCACTGGCCAATAAGATAAGATATGTGAGAAAATCGTAACATTACCCCCTCATTAAGGCAGGTGTCTCGACTGCCCTAAGACTTGTCTCCATCAGGGGGGGTCCACTTTGCTGTCCTGCTTGTTAGCCCACCAATAATCCTTAATGAGCTCCTCCAGATGTCCGAGTTCAGATTCTGGTTTCCATTCTTCATCTAGCCATCTATATTCTTTGCCCCCTTTTTCCACCTGAGCATTAGCAACCTTGATAAGGTAATACCAAATGTTGTTTGTGGGTCCCACCTTATTGTTGTCATCCTCCTGCTGATAGTACCATGTGTTGTCTTCTGGTCCTATCTTGTCATCATCATCCTCCTGTTGATAGTGGGCATTGATAATGATTGTGTTGTTGCTGGAGTTGATTACTATAGCATCCACTGCCATTCCTCCTCTCCATTCCCAATATTCGGCAATTGCCTCCTTTGCATTACCAAGATATTTTTCTGCGGTCCACTTGTTATCTTCCGGACCATAGCCTTTCCATTTAACGAGGTAGTTGGTCACTGTTTTGGACCTTTCTCTCTTTTTACTGCGTACTTTGCAGGTTTTGTCATCAAGGATTTCTTTGACTTTGTATTCTTCTTTGCCCATGATGATATCAGGCGGAGGAGGAGGTTGTTGTTGGTTCAGGAATGCCGGGGGTGTGTATGGCATGAGGAGGGTCTCGTTGAAGACAGGATAGATTCTCCAGGTGGGGGGGAGCTTCAGCTTGTAGGCAGAAGCGCCGCGTTTTTCCAGGATTTGGAAAGGGCTGACTCGTTTGTCATCTAGCTTTTTCTTTGGTCTGGGGAGATGGAGATTTGTCGTGTCGAGCCAGACCTTGTTTCTGGTCTGATACTCAATGGTGGCTTTCTTCTTCTTGTCGTACTGTGTCTTCATTTGTTCAGTGGCCTTGATTAGGGCCACCTCAGTTTCAGCGTGGATGTTTTTTATTTGATCATAGAAGGTTTCCGATGCGGGAGTGCAGAGGGAAGCATGGGTTTGGGAGTCGGGGGCAACTTGGAGGTGTCGTCCATATAGGACCTGTAAGGGGCTTTTGCCTGTCACAGAGTGGATGTGGTTGTTGTGCTGGAAGGCACAGATGGATAGCCATTCAGCCCAGTCATTTTGATGGTGATTAATGACCAGGTGGAGATATTTTTCAATTTCTTGGTTGATATGCTCAGTTTGGCCATCGGTTTGGGGGTGGAAAGCTGTGGAGGCATTGCTTTTGACGTTGAGCATGCCATAGAGGTCTTCCAAGAACTTTGAGACAAATTGAGGTCCTCGGTCAGAGATGATAGTGACAGGCATGCCATGTTTGGCGTATACCTCATCGTGGAGAATCTTTGCCCATCCTTCAGACGAGAGCTCAATGTTGCAGGCGACTGGAATGATGTTTTTGGAGAAGCAGTCGACAATGACAAGAATCGCATCACGACCATTTGATTCTGGAAGTCCTGTAATCCTATTGACTGAGATGTGAGGCCAGGGTTCAGAGGGGACTTCATTGGGGTGGAGCGGTGCTCGCTTGGCCTGAGTACTGGATTTTGTGTGGGTGCAAGTTTTGCAGGCTTGAATGTAGGTCTGAACATCCTTTCTGATTTTGGGCCACCAGTAGTTCCTAAGGATGAGCTCCTTGGTCTTCTCTACTCCAGGGTGTCCTGCAGTAATGTGGTCGTGACAGTGTGAGATAATTTCTCCTCGTACTGCATGGTCACAAGGCACGTATATCCTTTCATCATAGTATAGAAGACTGTCCTTTTCCTTGATGCCTTTTTCATGGTTGAGTGATTTTGCGATTCCCTGATCCCATTTCTGGTGGTTGCGGGTCATGCTCTTAATGCGCTCATGGGACTTGTTGGTGGTGGGCATAATGAGTGCCTGGAAATGTTCAGCTTTAAGGACCACAACTTGATTGTTGTCATTGTGTCCCTGATCGTGGTCTGCACAGCAAGAAAGGAGGTCTGCTTTCCTGTTGGCAGTTCCCGGCTTGTGATGAAGGGTGAAGTGGTATTCAGCGAGCTCAGTCACCCATCATGCTTGTCTGCGATTGAGTTTCTGAGGTTTTCAGAAATACTGGAGGTTTTGGTGATCCGTCCAGATTTCAATATCGACAGCGGCGCCCATGAGGTAGTGTCTCCATTCTTCCAGGGCGAGCATTATAGCAAGTAATTCCTTGTCATAAATTTCATAGTTGCACTCCATGACTGTTAGAGCTTTGGATAGGAACACAACTGGCCTCCACTTTCCTTCTTGTTCTTGAGACAAGACAGCTCCAATTGTGCCTTCGCTAGCATCCGCTTCTACTCTGAATTTCCTGGTTTCCGTCAGAATTGCCAATACAACATCTTGAGCAAGGTGGGTTTTGAGTTTTTCAAAAGCCTCTTGCTGTGTAGTTCCCCAGGCCCATGCTTCATTTCCAGTAAGGCGTGTCATTGGGCATACGATTTCACTGTAGCCTTTGATGAAACGTCAGTAGAAATTGGTGAATCCTAAGAAAGATTGAAGTTCTTTCTTTTTGCTGGGGGCAGGCCATTCAGTAATTCCTGCGATTTTGACCTGATCCATACAGATGGAGCCTTCACTAATTATTACCCCGAGGTATTCTGTTTCCAGTACCTCAAACTCACACTTCTCAGCTTTTAGGAACAGTTTGTGCTTCCTAAGGAGTGTGAGAACTTTGCAAGTGATCTGTCAATGCTCTTCTAGAGTTTTTGAAAAGATCAGGATGTCGTCAAGGTATATGGTAACCTTGCCAGAGGTGATAAGGTCCTTGAAGATGTCATTCATCATCCATTGAAACATGGCGGGGGAGTTGGTGAGACCGAAAAACATGACGGTGGGTTCAAACAGACCACAGTTTGTTCGGAACACAGCTTTCCACTCATCGTCCTTTTTGATGCGAATGTTATTGTACCCCCATCATATGTTGAGCTTAGTGAAGTATTTGGCACCTCCTAGCTTGTCCATGAGCTCGGCAATTAGGGGTAAGGGACAACGGTTTTTGATTGTCATCTTGTTGAGCTTGCGATAATCTTGTACTGGGTGGAGCTTTCCATCCTTCTTTTTGACGAAGAAGAATGGAGAGGCCATGGGAGACTTGGAGGGTCGAATATGGCCAGTGGCAAGGTTCTTGTCGAGGAACTTGTCCAATTCCTCCTGCTCAGTGCGGTTTAGGGGATACACCTTGCAGTCAAGAGTATTCTTGGCATTAGGGACTAGCTCAATTGCATGATCCCAGGGTTTACGCATGGAAAGCTCGTTGAAGTTTTCCTTTTTGAAGAGGTCCACAAAGTCACGGTATGCGGCAGAAACCATCTCTCTGAATGTCTTCTTTTCCTTTCCTTCATTGGCTTTGGCAGCAAGTTCATTCGCTTTATGGATGGCACGGATTTCGATGGCTTCCTCGAAGTTGATGGCTAGGATACAGTCACCTTCCTCCAGTTCTTCATCCCACCGGTCGTCTGGGTCTGAATCCAGCAGGGGGAAGGGATTTCTGGCACACTGGCACCTGGCAAAGGTAATCTTGCCGGTGCTCCAATCGATGAGTGGGTTGTGACAAATGAGCCAATCATGTCCAAGGAAGATTTCTTTTGAACCAAGATTGATGACTGCAAGATCGATTCTCTCACTATGATCGCCAATAATGAGTCTTAGTTCCACAAATTCCGTAATTTCCCCAGTCTTGTTACGGGAGCCGTCAGTGTTATACATTGGGATGGGGCTGGTGGTTTTGTAAACAGGGATGTTATGTGTCTTGACAAACTCACTGTGGATGGAGCTGCCTGTGCATCCGCTGTCTAGGAGGGCAGTGGCATTGATGGTTTGATTGTCTGCTGTTTCGACTTTGAGCGGGATTTTGAGGTCTTGTTTGGAGGTGGTCTGGGAATGGATCAGGTAGTGTCTGGGTTTCCTTAATTCGTCAAGCCATTCTAGTGCATTTGCTCGCTGAGCACAGCGGAGCCCTTCCAAGAGATTATCGACTACCTCTTCGGCCCTGGTCCTGTGTATCCAGTTAAGGAGCACCAACCTGGCGGCAGATTTGTCTTTGGCCTCTCGGATGGCCCTCCACATCCATTCAGTTTCGAATGGTTTCATCCATCCTGGTGGGACCTTCTCAGCCAGTGGCTGGGTCTCCTCTGGTGGTGGGGATGAATGGGCCTTGCTTTGCTTTGCTTGATGGATCTTGAAGGTGGTATCGTCTTCTTCATCTGGGACTTCGATCATAGTTACCTTGTGGAGGCTCTCTGCCCTGTGCCTCAGAGAGTCGGACTCTGTGGACTTGGCCCTTGGCGGGCATTTGAGATCCGCCGCATTGGTCCTTGTGGGGAGTGTCTTGGCCTTCAAGGAAGGCACTGAATCTTTTGGCTTTAGAGGCCCGAGGGCATCCCACCTACTTGATTCTGACCTGAGTCTTAGTACTCGTGTTGAGGGCTCCAGCACCACCTGGCACATTCCCTCCCCCACAGCAGGCTTGGATGGTGTTTTCTTAGGTTCTTGTTTATCTGGACTTGGAACGATTAAAGCGGGTATATTCGAATGCATGGTTTTCATATCAACATAGGGTGTAACTACAGAAGTATCATAAGTCCGACCAGCAGTATTGTTCCTCATACCAGATAAGTCCTTTGCTGAGCAAGTAGAACCTTTTACTTCTCGGCGCTGTCTTTTACCTCCTCAATCTTCGATTCTGGGGCGGGTTCCGTGGTTACAGCCCAGTTCTCTTCCTTCTTCTTGTCTTTGTTCCAACTCTGCAATGGGCAATTTTTGCTGATATGACCCTTCTGCTTGCATCTGAAACACTTTCCTTCAGATCTGAGCGCATCGATGTCCATTGCCTGTCCTCAACCGCCATAAGTGGTGCCTGAGCCAGTTTTCTTATCCCCAGAGGAACTTGTCGTGCCACTACTTGCTTTGTTAGCATTTGTGGCGGGGTTGTTGTTCTTGGGGACGAAGGGACCTGGGCGACCAAGACCGTCCTCAATGGCTTTGTGCTGGCAAGCCTCGTTCATGATGGTGACTCGGTCTTTCCATTGGTCATAGGTTTCAGGCATGCCGACTCCTATGTCATAAATGATCTTGGTGTAGGAGTCGGGAATGCCCTTTTTGATGGTGGCGACCATGTGGCCCTGGGCCCTGGTATCACCCCGGAGTCCTGCTTTCTTGGCCTCTTTCTCGATGGCCTGGAAATAGTCATCAGCGAGGCCTTTGCCAAGGCAGAGGTCATACATCTTTTGTTGGTGGATTTCTTCCACCGTGTGATCGCGGAACTTGTCGCGAATCATTTGGCAGAAGTCGTCCCAGCTGGGAAGACAAAACTTGTTGCAGGAGTGGCTTTGTCGTTCTGCGAGGATCATTATCCACCACTCTTCTGCTTTTCTGGTGAAGTAGGAGGCAGCGAAGCCAACTCGGAAGGGGCTGGTGTACATATAGGGGTTGTGCATTTGGAAATACATCTCACAATGGGTGAGAAAGCGGTTGATGTCGTCGGCCTCACCTTTGAAGATGGCAGGCTTTCGCATCAGATCCGGCTTGCATCCCATCCATGGAGCATCTTCAGCCATCTCGCCACTGGGATTGGGTAGTGGATCGTTGGGGTTGTGGTACTTTCCGGGGCCTCAAGGGATCGACCAGCTGTTGGGGTTTTGGACGAGGGGACTGGTGTGCCAACCTGGAGGTGGAGAGCCTTTGATGGCTCCCTCGTAGCCAGTCCAGGTTGGGACAATGGGCGGCTGATTGCTGCCAGTGTTCGAGGTTTCGGCTTCGTTGGGTCTGGCCCCAGCAAACATGCAGCTTTTGCCTTTTCCTTGGCTTCTCGGCACATAGGGTCGGGATGGTGGGGAGAGGGGAAGAGGCATTTGGGGGAATCGAGGACAGTAGTCTTTGGGTTCTGCGTATGGTCAATCAGGATAGGTTTTATTAAAATCATACACTGCCCGCTCTGTTGCGCAATACTCAATAATATTCTCTCGCTCTGGGTCCACTGGCCCTAGGCTCTTCATCAATCTCCCCATCTTCAAGGAAAGGAAGGTCGGGTCCTGTGTATGGGCCGATTGATGACCTATATAAATCTTCATGAATTTGCGTTGATACGCAGTCTATGCGTTCACACCTAGATTTTGCGATTTTATATCAATACTATTGCATATCTACCTGATCCTAGTGGGATTATGAGGACTATAGCAGAGGCTTCGAGCTGATAGTCAGTGCAAACAGCTACTAGTAATGCTAGGACTTAGATGCGACACCGCTAGTGGGTCAACTCTACCTGCCAGCCGATACTAGTGACTCAAAACTAGTGGACCTACACAATGTATGGTCACTAGTTTTGAGTCTTGCCACTAGCATACCAAACCAGAGGCAGAGGACACAAACACCAAGAAGCTCCATCATACAAGTACCAGCTACGGTGAGGACACCTAAGTCAGAAGCACTAGTCGTGCAATGATCTTAAACGGGACTTAGAATTGATTAGCGACAGTTGGGATTGTGCAGAGAGCCGACTAGTGGACGACAGATCTCAGATGATCGGCACTAGTATAGCTGGGCTGCGCTCCCGATTATGATCGGCAACTGCTACAGGCACAACCGACCGGTGCATTAATTATCCTTGACACTAGTGGAGCATTGCTGGGTCAAGGGCATGGGAAACAGACCTCCAACGGAGTTCCTAGGCCCACTAGTCAGCAACAAAGCATTCTAGACCGACTATTGCATGATTATGCACCAATACTTGTGACTAGCCAAGAAATCCTTATCAATAGTACCCCTCTAGTATAGCTATTTTTGGTTATCATACCTTTTTCTGTTTGTATATAAGTAGTAGAGTAGGCACCTCACACAGGAGGCAAGCCTACCCTGAGATTGTGACATACTAGTCAGTACCTAGTGCCTCCAATTAAAGGATTTTGTGCTTAACCTCGACGAAACGATGGCTAGTCGTGGAGTTACCCCAGTATTGAGTGAATAAAAACCCCTTTGAGTCTACTATTGTGTTCTGTTAAAGGCCGAGAGTGTTTTGAAGTTAGTTCAAGAGAGTTCTCGGAGTATAAAGTATTATTCCTAGGCCAAGAGTGTCACTAGTTTGCTTAGAGTGTGACTAGTCAAGTGTTTATCACTTGTAGGGAGCAGTATAGTTTATTCTTAGGCCCAGAGCACCACTAGTTTGCTAAGAACGTGACTAGTCAAGTGTCTATCACTTGTGAGCAGCAGTACAGGGCCAAGAGAGCCACTAGTTTCGGAGCAATCCCAGTTCCAGCGAGCACAGAAGCTCAATGAAGTCACCTTTACTCAATTGTGTCTTACCCACCCCGCTAGTGCGAGTAGTACTTTCGTATCGCTCACTAGTAACAAATAAAACGTCTTTAAACAACTTTCCTTGATTATTGAAGTCTGCAGAGTGCTTCTATCGTACTCGAAATGCCTGAATTCAATATATTGGTGATTAGTGTAGAGTTAGTGATAGGTTTAGTTTGTTGGTGTTCATTGCCAGCCACTAGTCTGTTTGCCACTCACCGTTACCGAGCACATCAGCGTTCCCATGGATCTTGGATTAGAAGGACCACGATTGATAGTGCACTGAGTGATGGCACTATGCTGCTCGTGGGTGATATCCCTGGCGCCTTGTCAGATGTGCTTCTGTCGTCAGGACTCAAATTGTGTACTGAAGCGGTTACCGTAGATAAGCTGCTCATCAGTATTGAGGGGGGGAGGGGCATAGTTTGCACCGAGCTGTGTATCGACCCACTGGCCCCTCTGCCAGCATTCTCTCCACCTCCTCCACTCATCCTCCTCGTACCACTCTTCGTCCTCGTGGCTGATATTCCAGAGGCGGTTCCAATGGAGGCGCCTTCAGTGGTCTTCATCATCTTCTCCCAGTAGGTGCATGCTAGTAGCTTGGCAGGTGTCATGCTTGACTTGCTGTTGGTACTGCCAGTCATTGTACTGCTGCTGATTGTGGATGCCTCGGAGCTGGAGGAGTTTGTCTTCAGCGAGCCTTTCTCTTTCCCTACTTGCCTCTGCCCAGATGCTAGTGTTGGGGTGGAGGGTAATTGGCCTTGCCTGGTTGAGGATGGCGATAGGGATGGTAGGGGAATCGGGGCATGTCTGGTGGTTTTGGATGTAGGCCTCAAACTCAGACTGAGTTGGGCTTGAGGGTGTGTAGGGCTCATCATCACTGTCATTGGAGGTGTCGTGGGGGAGTTCTGTGCCACTCAAGACTGCAACCTCGTATAGATCGAGGGAGTCTCAGGCTCGAGGAACTCCTCAGGGAGCTGATGATGCAGAAGTGGTGGTGTCAACGGTAGAGGAGGCAATGAGTACAGCAGGGACAGGGATGTTGAGGGTGCCAGCAAGGGGGGAGTCATGAACAAGGACGCTGTGTCCTTGCTTGCCAATGTCGATTTCAATTTCTTGGACCTGAGCTTCTGTAGGAGTTTGCTGATCTTCAGGATTTTGTATGGACATGAGCAATGAGGGGAAGGATGTGACGGATCTGTCAGGCTGGGTGGGTGCCATAGCGCTGTAGACTGTAGGGCGAGGGATGGAAAGGGACAGCTGGGAAGCAGGGGGCACAGAAGGTGCGGTCCGCCCAACGCCAAAGATGGTTTCGTTGGGTGTGGTACCAAAAGATGATTGGCCACCTGGACCGATAGAGTAGGTATGAAAGGGCAGGGATCCCAACAAAGAGTGTCAGGAAGAAGGCGGAGATAATTCTGGTACTGGTGAATGATGCAGGCATTCAGTTTCAACAAGCAATGGTGGCTGCTTGGAGAAAGGGAATAGGAAGCTTCGAGCTAATTGTTAGACCCAAACTCTGGGTAAACCAAACAAGAGTAAACCGCAGGCTGTTTTGCATTCAAACAGTCACCCAAGGAGTCTCTGTGCTGAATGGCTACTAAGAGCATCGGACTAATGTCTTAGTCTGAGGCTGAGTTGACTAGCTAAGTTTGGTGTGATTAAACTTTAGCTCGAAGGTGGGGAATATACAGTGAGAGCTACACTACTTATATATGAAAAGTCCTGTTCTAATAATAAAGTCTTTGTCTGTGGTTGTCATGCAGAATATAAGGGGTAACATGAGAAGGGCGAGCATTGTTCGCAAGCCGTAGTTGTCTGTAGTACAATTGCTGATGTGGTCCGTTATAGTCGTGGTTACGATGATAGGTGCTTGGGATAAGATAAGATATGGATAAGCGCCAGCCAATAAAATAAGATAAGTGAGAAAATCATAACAGTAACCCTTGATGAAGCATCGGTAGAAGTTAGTGAACCCTAAGAACAATTGAAGTTCTTTCTTCTTGTTGGAGATCGGCCACTCAGTAATTCCTGTAATTTTGACTTGGTCCATATGGATGGAGCCTTCACTAATTATTATCCTGAGGTACTCTATTTCTAGTACCTCAAACTCACATTTCTCAGCTTTCAGGAACAGTTTGTGCTTTCTGAGGAGTGCAAGAACTTGCAAGTGATCTGTCAATGCTCTTCTAGAGTCTTTGAAAAGATCAGAATGTCATCAAGGTATATGGTAACCTTGCTGGAGGCAATGAGGTCCTTGAAGATGTTGTTCATCATCCATTGGAATGTTGTGGGAATTCATGAGGCCAAAGAACATGATGGTGGGTTTGAACAGGCCATGTTTTGTTCTGAACACCACCTTCCACTTGTCATCCTCTTTGATTTGGATGTTATTGTATCCCCATTGTACATCGAGCTTGGTGAAGTATTTGGCACTTCCTAGTTTGTCCATGAGCTCGGCAATGAGGGGCAAGGGATAATGATTTTTGATGGTCATTTCATTAAGTTTGTGATAGTCTTGTACAGAGTGTAGTTTTCCATCCTTATTTTTGACAAAGAAGAAGGGGGAAGCCATGGGGGCCATGGAGGACTTGGATGGTCAGATATGGCCAGTGGCAAGGTTTTCATCCAGAAACTTGTCAAGCTCCTCTTGCTCAGTGCTGTAACAAGCATGCTGTGCACCCCAACGGACATCAACCTTAGCCAACTCCAATGGCTCCAACCTACTTATCAGATCCCATCAGATTCCGAACCCCAGTTTCTATTTCATATCTCACCTCTATTTCACCTACTAATTTCACATATTCATTTATCACACCTAGAATCTGTTACAGTACCGAGTAGATGTTATATCAGATTCCATGGAATCCTCGACTCCTCTAGATACAGAATATTCCAGACTTATTATCTTCTAGCCACATCCATAACATTCTAGAGTCCGATCCACAGACTCTGCTCTAGTATATAAACTGTAGAATTACTTGTACATACTTCAGTTCAAATATCAACTTGGTTTAGCCCAATACTCTCATTCTCACTTTGGCCTTCAAGCCTAATCTATCTCTTGCTACAAGTCCACAGGTTCTGACTCCATTGACTTTGTCTTGATCCTACTCATCCTCATCCCACAGACTCTGTCCATAATCTATCTTAGGGCTTCAACCCAAGGGTGATGTTGCTAATAGCTTTGCCAAGCCCACATACCCTGCAGACACCGTCAGCGTGCATTCATTCTCTCTTCTATTGGCATGATCCTAACAGTATATTCAAACTCAAACCCTTGAGTCGAAATTTTTAGGCATGTCTAGCACAACCACACAACCACCCCATACCAAACAGTCCACCTCAGACACGATCCCACCTCGTTTCACCATGAACGATATTCCTGCCTTTGTGTCCAAAGGAGACTCTAATCTCTTTGGCACAGACTCTGCTACCTCCCATCACTCCCATAGGGAAACCTACATGCACAGCAGTTTTACTGCTCATCAATCAGATACCATGACTCCAAATCTGTTCATCGCCAACCATGCTGTTTCCAACAGCTGGGGCAAATATCAGAACGACCCTCCACAGACTCCGGTCACTCAACCTAAGTCTCTCTTCCCTGTTGATGAAGGAGACAATGGTGACGACGATAACAACTCCAATGATGAATCTGACACCTCTAGCAATCACAACCAGCACCAGTCATGGGGTCCTAATCGCCCTTCTAGTGGTCCACCTAATCCAGGTGGCCCCGGAGGACCAGGCGGTCCTGGAGGACCCGGTGGACCTGGGGGTAATCCCCCTACTCCTAACAATAATGATGCCCACCTGATGCTCGACTTCATAAATCTCCTCTGAGGTCTCAGCAATCAGGTAAACAACCCTACTCTGCAGCCAGTCTGTACCAAAGTCAAGGAACCTGATGTCTTTGATGGCTCAGACCCACAGAAATTAAAGGTGTTCATCATTTCCCTCCAGTTGAACTTTAATGACAGGCCAGACACTTTCCATGTGGAAACTGCTAAAGTCAACTATGCCATCTCCTTCCTCTCCGGTGTGGCCCTCGACTGGTTCAAACTAGATATTATCAATCCCAACCACACCAACCCTCCTGCTTAGGCATACTCCTATGCTGCTTTCCTTTTGGAACTCCGGACTAACTTTGGTCCATTCAATGCCATCAGAGATGCTGAAGATGAGCTTGAAAATCTTTGTATATGCGATGGAGACTGGATTATGAAGTATATAGTCCATTTCAACCAACATGCTGCTGTCATAGGCTATGGTGACAATTCCCTCTGCCACGCTTTCTACTACAGACTTTGTACCCGGATTAAGGATGATATGGCTCACCATGGTAAGCCTAATAACCTTCATGACATGCAGACTCTAGCACAGGAACTCAACATATGGTATTGGACTCGGAAGACTGAAATTGAATGCGAAAACCATGATAAACCCTCATCCTCCTCCTCCTCTTCCAAACCTAAGGGTTCAGGTTCTAACTCGAGCTCTTCATACAATTCCATGGTGCCAAGGTTCTCTAACTCAGGCTCCACAGGTTCCCCTTCATCCACTTCCTCCAATTCCTCCGGCACTGCCAAGAAGCCCTATGCTGACAAGCTAGGCAAAGATGGCAAGCTCACACCTGAGGAAAAGGAACACCACCACATGAACAACCTTTGTATGTTCTGTGATAGCAAACACAAGACCAAAGACTGCAACAAGTGCAAGGCTGTGGCTTCTGCCCATGGCCATGCTGCTGAGGTTTCTGAGCCTCCCCCATCTACTGATTCGACTCCGTCAGAGTTGGAAAAATAGAGAGCAGCCCTGCTTCCTCTGTGCAAGGACAGGGTTGCATTAACTGTCATTGCACCACGGAGATCATCACCCTCAATGCTGCCACTCTTTCCAACCATTCACTCACTGTATCCTTGTCTTCTGAAGTTGGCTCTGGATTGGAGCCCAACAGCAGTTCCATATCTATCATTCTTTGTTTTCTAGCACTCATTGATTCTGGTTCTAGTCATTGTTTCATTGACTCAAAATTTGTTGAGGACCATGATCTCCCTACCAAATCCATTCCTCCTGTCCAACTATGGCTTCTTGATGGCTCCACTGGATCTCACATTTCCCAATCCATTACTCTCTCCATACGATTTCCATCAGGAGATATTATTCCCATCGACTTCTATGTCACACATCTCAATTCATCCTGTAATATTGTCCTGGGATACAACTGGCTCTCCTGCTACAATCCATTGATTGACTGGTTAGAACACAGTATCACTTTCTGTTCAAAGTTATCTGATGCATCTTCCTCTGTGGCTTCCAGTGCTTTAGCCCAAGCTTGCATAGACCCTTCCAGTCTTGCCTCAGACATTCCTGTGGCTGCCGACCCTCTGGTCTCAGCTCGCATGGACCCTTCAGGTCCTGTTCCATTCTCCAAACCTCCTTCAAGATCCTGACAAACTCCACTACCTTATGAGCCTATCTATTCCTACCCTTCCATTCCCTCATTTGCTGCATTGGTGGCACCCAAGATCTCTATTATTTCCACAGCTGCTTTTGTACAAGCTTGCACAGAGGAGGATGCACAACAGTTCACACTCCAACCTTCTCTGCCAAGTGTTAGTGGCCAGGTTGCTTCCACAGTTCCACTGGATCTATCTGAAGTGCCTGATGAATATCACAAATTTGCCGATGTATTCAGTGACTCCCTCTCTGAGAAACTCCCTGAGCATCACCTTTACAATCTCAAGATCAACCTTGAGGAAGGGACTTCACCTCCGCTTGGTCCTATCTATTCCCTCTTGGAATCCGAACTCAAAGCCTTGCACGAATTTATTGATGATAATGTTCACAATGGCTTTATTTCCCCTACATGCTCTCCCCACAGAGCTCCAGTACTCTTCATCAAAAAGAAGACTGGTGAACTCCGACTTTGCATTGATTTCCATGGTCTGAATAAGATCACAAAAAAAGACAGATACCCACTTCCTCTCATTTCTGACCTTCTTGACTCTGCGCATTCTGCATGCTTGTATACTAAACTCAACCTCTGCCATGCCTACCATCTAGTCTGTATTGCCAAAGGAGATGAATGGAAAACCGCATTCCACATTATGCCATTTGGCCTTACCAATGCTCCCACAGCCTTCCAATGCTTTGTCAATGACATCTTTTCTGATATGCTTGATGTTTCTGTTGTTGTCTACCTTGACAATATCCTCATCTACTCCAATGATCCCATGGAACATCAAAAACATGTTTGTGAGGTCCTACACAGACTCAGAGCCAACAGGCTCTACTGCAAAGGTTCCAAATGTGAATTTCATTGGGATTCTGTGGAATATCTAGGCTACATCCTCTCTCCTGAAGGCTTATGCATGGCTGAAGACAAAGTTAAAGCCATTGTGGACTGGCCGGTCCCATGGAAGGTCAAAGATATCCAATCATTTCTTGGTTTCACTAATTTCTACCACCGTTTTATCCACAAATACAGTGAGATTGTGTTGCCCTTAACACATCTCACATGCAAAGGTATTCCATGGAATTTTGACAACAAGTGCTTAGCCACATTCAATAAGCTCAAACAGGCTTTCACTCATGCCCCCATCCTTACCCACTGGATTCCCAACTGTCAACTTGTCATAGAAACTGATGCTTCCAACTATGCTATTACCACTATCCTCTCTATTTACCTTGAGGATGGTGAGATCCATCCTATTTCCTTCTTGTCCCACAGTCTCTATGGAGCTGAGCTTAACTATGATACCCATGATAAAGAGCTTCTAGCCATCTTTGAAGCCTTTAAATATTGGCATCATTACCTTGAAGGCTCTGCAGAATCCATCGACATTGTTACTGACCATAAGAATCTTGAGTACTTTTCTACTACCAAGATCCTTACCAGACGACAAGTCCGTTGGTCCGAATACCTTTCTCAGTTCAACCTAGTAATCTGGTTTCGACCAGGTAGACTTGGTGGGAAACCGGACGCACTCACTAGATGATGGGACGTCTACCCTAAAGAGAGGGATAGTCAATACACTCAAGTCAATCCTCATAATTTCCATCCTGTATTTACTCAAGAACAACTCTCTGCTTCTCTCTGCTCTACTTTTCTTGAAGGTCCTGTATTCTGCACTAGTGCTATTATGGATGTTGATCAGTTACATTCTGATATCAAACGAGCACAGCCTGCAGATTCCATGGCAACTGAAGGTTTTCATCTTGCTTCTTCCCCTTCCAATTCCTCTCGGTGGTCTGTGGATGAGTCAGGAATACTCCATCTTGACAATTGCATTTATGTCCTGGACTCCACAGACCTCCATCTTCATGTCTTACAAAACAATCATGACCATATCTTGGCAGGTCATTTCAGTCAAAATTGGACACTCAAACTAGTCCAACAGAATTATACCTGGCCACAAATGCATGAATTTGTTCACCACTACATCAAATCCTGCACTACTTGTGGTTGTAACAAAACACCTAGACACCACCCTTTCAGCTTACTCAAACCCTTGCCTGTACCAGAGCACCTGTGGGATTCCATCTCCATGGATTTCGTTGAGCAACTCCTGGAGTCTGATGGATTCACTGCTATCCTGGTCATCATTGACTGTGCAAGTAAACAAGCCATTTTCATTCCCACTTATGATACCATTAACTCTGCGGAACTCGCCCAATTATTTGTTACCCATGTATTTTCCAAACACGGTGTTCCTAATCACATTACTTCCAACTACAGCTCCAAATTTGTCTCCCAATTCACTTGCACCCTTGCAAAGGCCCTCGATATGGAGCTTCACTTTACTTCTGGTTATCACCCAGAAGCAGACAGACAGACTGAATGCGCTAACCAAACCCTTGAACAGTACATTTATATCTATTGTTCTTACCAATAACACAATTGGGATACCTTACTACCCATTGCCAAATTCATGTACAATAATGCTCCTAACACTTCCACCAGAATCTCTCCATTCTTCACTAATAAGGGATACCATCCTAACATCACAGTATACCCTAAACGTGATATTGCCTCTGCTTGGGCCCATAATTTCATAGTCAACCTCGACGATCTTCACCAATTCCTACATGATGAAATCACTCTTGCTCAGTCTCACTACCAATTCCAAGCTGACAAGCGATGGTCTCCAGCCCTGGATTTCAAAGTAGGTGATAAAGTCTACCTCAGTGCTAAACACATCAGGACTACTTGCCCTACTGCAAAATTCCCTGAGAAATTCCTCGGACCATTCAATATCATTGCTCAGCCTGGATCCCATTCCTTCACTCTCAAGCTTCCTGTGGATCTCCATTCCATTCATCCTGTATTCCATGTCTCTCAATTGGAACCCGTGGAAACCAATACCATTCCTAATCATACCCAAACACCTCCACCACCAGTTGAAGTTGATGGTGAAGAACAGTATGAAATTGCACAAATTCTCAATTCTAAACTTGACCATTGGTTCCAATGCCCCCTTCTCTATCATGTTCAATGGTTGGGTTATGAAGGTACTGATGAAGAATTTGCTTGGATTCCCACCACTGAATTCTCCGTGGAAGACTACATTGAAGACTTCCACTGTCGATACCCAGACAAACCAGGACCACTCTCCAAGGTCACCATTCACAAGACTACATCCAAGCCTATACCTATCCCTTCTTGATTCCTTGCCCATCGGCCTCCATCGGATTCTGATTTCCCAATTTCAATTTCGATTCTGAAAAACTATTGCAAATTCACTTCCTAATCGGGAACAGAATCTGTCAGACTATTCCTTGGCTTCGACTCTTCCTTTTGTCACTATAGTTCAACCATCAAGAAAATTTATTTACTTTTGCCCTCAGGCATGGTACTCTATCTATCTACATCAAAAAATTGTATATCACTAGGCCAGGATCTTCAGGCCACCATGGATTCCTTGGGTTTCTCTCCCTCATACTCCAATTCATCCAGATCCGCAATGCCGACAGAACCTGAGCCCAGCTTCATTTCCTCCCTAACCTCCTCTGGCTCCATCTCCCCATCTGAATCCTCCATGATAAACTCCTCACTACCTTTCAAAAACTCCTTCCACAGCACCCACTCTGACTGACAGCCCCTGGCATGATAAAACTCCTTATGAGCCTTCCAAAATTTCTGGCTCGCAGCAATAGCTGCTGCCAAAGCCTCCTGCCCACAGCTTCTGCGCCATAGCTCCATATTGGCCAACTCAAAAGGATCATGACCGTTGAAGGATTCTGCAGACATGACTCTTGCATGCCACACTTGAGCTATGTCTTGATCCAATCGCAAGGTCATGGCCTGACAGAGGGCCTTGGGGTTGGTGTCCTGCAAGTCCCCCAACTCCACACTCGAAGTCACCCATTCATCCGAGGATGCTGACAGAATGAAGTTGTCAGAATACTCAATCGCATCCCCCGGGTGGAAATCATCCACCAAATCATCCACCCGGCCTCTGATGGCCCTCAACTTGCCCTCCATTGTCTCCATTCTCTGCTCCAGCGCATCTATTCGTCCATGAAGGCCTTGAAGCAATTCCACAATGTCTTCAAGAGCTGCAGACTCCACCTCATCTGAAAAAACGCATTTTGCCTTGTGAATCTTGCAACACTCACAAGACTGTCCTGTCTCCACCAGAAAACATTGGGCCCCATCTGCCCGGCACCATCCACTTTCCTAAAAAATTCCAAGTTAGTGAAAACCATGGATGCCAATGGACACTCACCTTTGCCTTGATACTCAATGCCCCCCTTACTAGGGCTAGGATCTGCCCTGACCCTTTTCATGGGACACTCCGATGGCCCCATAGATTCCTCCTCTTCACTCACTGGCACATATGCCTTCAATTTCAACTTCCTCTTGGTGCCCACAACAGCCGACACCACCTTCCCCTTACCCTTTACTTTTCTCTGCTTCTCCAGCAAATCCTTTCTCGCTTTCACCTTCAGATCCTCCTTCTCTCTGTTGGTACTCTCATCACCTTCATCCCCCATGGCCTCCGATGCTGTTGGCTTCTTTGTCTCCAACTCCCTCAACCTCTGCCTCTCTTTCTCTTCCTTCACCTCCTTGGCCTTCCTCTCATCATCAAGTTGCTTGGCCTCTGCAGCCTCTGCCTCTTTCCTCTCCTTCTCTGCCTTTAACAAAGCCAATTTTTTTGCTCTATCCTCAGCTTTCTTCTTTGCGGCCTCCATGGCTTGTTCCACCTTCAACTTTGCTACCTTCCAAACATTGTGGGTCTCCACAGTGGCCTGATACGATTCCTCCTCAGCATCCCTGTCAGTGTAGAACACCAACAGTTCGTCAACCTCAATATCGTTTGGAGTAAGTGGCACAACATATGGCTCCGGGGTTGCAGACTGGCGGTAGATAGCAGACATTGACAAAGGTAATGAGGAGGGACTTAGGATTTGGAGATAGTGGTGGTTTAAGATCAAGAGGTGAAAATCACATGACACTCCTGCACCAAATTCCATGTGTCCCACTCAGTCATCAGGATCTGTGCTCTTGAGGGCAAGAATGCTAAGGGGGGGATACTGTAACAAGCATGCTGCAGACCCCAATGGACATCAACCTTAGCCAACTCCAATGGCTCCAACCTACTTATCAGATCCCATCAGATTCCGAATCCCAGTTTCTATTTCATATCTCATCTCTATTTCACCTATTAATTTCACATATTCATTTATCACACCTAGAATCTATTATGGTACCAAGTAGGTGTTATATCAGATTCCACAGAATCCTTGACTCCTCTAGATACAGAATATTCTAGACTTATTATCTTCTAGCCATGTCCATAATATTCTAGTGTCCGATCCACAGACTCTGCTCTAGTATATAAACTGTAGAATTACTTGTACATACTTCAGTTCAAATATCAACTTGGTTTAGCCCAATACTCTCATTCTCACTTTGGCCTTCAAGCCTAATCTATCTCTTGCTACAAGTCTACAGATTCCAACTCCATTGGCTTCATCCTGATCCTACTCATCTTCATCCCATGGACTCTGTCCATAATCTATCTTAGGGCTTCGACCCAAGGGTGATGTTGCTAATAGCTTTGCCAAGCCCCCACACACTCTGCAGACTCCGTCAGTGTGCATTCATTCTCTCTTTTATTGGCACAATCCTAACAGATAGTGGATTTCTGGATAGTGACTTTGGAGAGAGGACCTGGCTTGTCTGGGTATCAGTGATGGAAGTCTTCAATGAACTCATCCGTGGAGAATTCAGTGGCCAGAAGCCAAGCAAACTCCTCATCAGTATCTTCATATCCTAGCCATTGGATTTTGTAGAGCAGGGGGCACTGGAACCAGCAGTCGAGCTTGGAGTCCAGGATCTGAGCTATTTCATACTGCTCTTCACCATTGACTTCAACCTGAGGTGGTGGAGGTTGGATGCAGTTAGGGATGGTGTTTTCTTCCACCAGTTCCAGCTGGGAAACATGGAAGACAGGGTGAATGGCATGGAGGTCCAATGGTAGCTTGAGGGTGAAGGAATGGGAGCCGGGTTGAGCGATGATTTTGAATGGGCCAAGGAATTTCTCTGCAAATTTGGCTGTGGGGCACATAGTCTTGATATGCTTGGAACTAAGGAAGACCTTGTCACCTATGTTGAATGGGGGTGCCAGGTTCCATTGCTTGTCCACTTGGATCTTGTAGCGGGACCGTGCTTGGGTAATTTCATTGTGGAGGAATTGGTGGAGTTTGTTAAGATTGACTACAAACTCTTAGGCCCAGGCAGAGGCAATATCATGTTTAGAATGGACAGTGATGTTAGGGTGGTAGCCCTTGTTGGCAAAGAACAGGGAGATTCTGGTAGAGGCATTTGGAGTGTTGTTGTACGCAAACTCTGCAATGGATAGTAATAGATCCCAGTTGTCCTGTTGGTAAGACAGTAGATGCAGATGTACTGTTCCAAGGTTTGGTTTGCATGTTTGGTTTGTCCATCGGCCTCTGGATGATATCCAGAGGTGAAGTGAAGTTCCATGTTGAGAGCTTTTGCCAGGGCATGGGTGAACTGGGAGACGAATTTGGAGCTGCGGTCAGAGGTGATGTGGTTGGGGACACCATGCTTGGAGAAGACATGGATAACAAATAGCTTAGCCAGTTCTTCGGAGTTGATTGTGTTGTGAGTGGGGATGAAGATGGCTTGCTTGCTGGTGCAGTCAATGATTATGAGGATGGTAGTAAACCCGTTGGAGTCTGGTAACTGCTCAATAAAATCCATTGAAATGGAATCCCATGGTTGTTCCGGTACAGGTAGGAGTTTGAGGAGTCCATAAGGGCGATGCCTCAGTGTCTTGTTGCAGCCACAAACGGTGCAGGATTTGACATAGTGGCAGACGTATTCGTGCATCTGTGGCCAAGTATAGTTCCATCGGACCAGTTCTAGGGTGTGGTTCTGGTCAAAGTGTCCAGCCAGGATGTGATCATGGTTGTTTTGAAGGATATGGAGATGGAGGTCCTCAGAATCCAGGACATAGATGTGGTTATCAAGACGAAGGATGTTTGATTCATCTATGGTCCATCAGGAGGGGGAGGTAGGAGTTGAAGCTTTGGCCAACCGGAAACCTTCAGCAACCGCAGAATCAGAGGGTTGTGCTGTCTTGATGTCCAAATGGAGCTTGTCAACATCCATTATCACACTGGCACAGAGGGTAGGGCCTTCAAGGAAAATAGCGTGGAGTGATGCAGTGAGCTGTTCTTGAGTGAAAACAGGCTGGAAATTGTGAGGGTTGACTTGAGCATATTGACTATCCCCCTCTTTAGGAAAGACGTCCCATCATCTAGTGAGTGTGTCCGGTTTCCCACTGAGTTTCCCCAGCCAGAACCGGATGACAAGGTTGAACTGGGAGAGGTACTCAGACCAGTGGACTTGTTGGCAGGTAAGAATCTTGGTGGTGGAAAAGTACTCCAGATTCTTATGATCAGTAACCATGTCTAGGGGGTCCACGGAGCCCTCAAGGTAGTGATGCCAATATTTGAAGGCTTCAAAGATGGCTAGAAGCTCTTTATTATGCATGTCATAGTTGAGCTTGGTGTTGTGTAGACTCTGGGAAAGGAAAGCAATCAGGTGAATTTCCCCATGTTCTAGGTAGATGGAGAGGATAGCTGCGATAGCATAATTGGAAGCATCGGTCTCCATGACCAGCTGATGGTTGGGGACCCAGTGAGTAAGGATAGGAGCATGGGTGAAAGTTTGCTTCAGTTCATTAAATGTGATCATACACTTGTCATTGAATTTCCATGGAGTTTCTTTGCATGTAAGGTAGGTCAGTGGTATAACAATGTCACTATATTCATGTATGAAGTGGTGGTAGAAATTGGTGAAGCTGAGGAAGGATTGGATGTCTTTGACTTTCCACAGGACTGGCCAGTCTAGGATGGCCTTGACCTTGTCTTCAGCCATGCGGAGGCCTTCAGGTGAGAGGATGTAGCCAAGATACTCCATGGAATCCCAATGGAATTCTCACTTGGAACCCTTGCAGTAGAGGTTGTTGGCTCTTAGCCTGCGAAGGACTTCTTTGATGTGTTTGTGGTGTTCTGCAGGATTGTCAGAGTAAATGAGGATGTTATTGAGGTAGACCACTACAGAGACATCCAACATGTCTGCAAAAATGACATTCACAAACTGCTGGAACACCATGGGGGCATTAGTGAGTCCAAATGGCATGACATGCCACTCAAAGGAACCATAACAGGTCCGAAAGGCTGTTTTCCATTCATCACCCTCGGCGATGTGTACAAGGTGATATGCATGGCAAAGGTCCAGTTTGGTATAGATGCGAGTGGAATGTGTGAAGTTGAGGAGATTGGAGATGAGTGGAAGTGAATATCAGACCTTTTTGGAGATTTTATTCAGGCCATAGTAGTCAACACAGAGTCAGAGTTCATCAGTTTTCTTTTTGACAAAGAGAACTGGAGCTCCATGGGGTGAACAGGAAGGAGTAACGAAACCATTGCGAAGATTGTCGTTGATGAACTCGTGCAGAACCTTGAGTTTGGACTCCGAGAGGGAATAGATTGGGCCTAGTGGAGGGGAGGTTTCTTCCTTGAGGTTGATCTTGAGGTTGTAGGGCCTATGCTTGAGGAGTTTCTCGGAGAGCGAGTCACTGAATATATCAGCAAATTTGTGGTATTCTGTAGGTACATCAGATAAGTCCAGTGGGGCCATGGAGCTGGTCATTCCACTAATGCCAGGCACAGTAGGATGGAGAGTAAACTGTTGTGCCCCATCCTCAGTGCATGCTCGAACAAAAGCGGCTGTGGAGATGATAGATATTTTAGGTGATGCCCTAGCAGAAAAAGAAGGGATGGTAGGGTAGGAATAGATGAGCTCATAGGGTGGCAGAGTCCGATGGGGACTGGTCTTGGTTTCAGAAACTGGAGTTAGGGTTGAAGGACAATTGGTATGGTCAGATGCATTTGCATCAGAAGCTGTGGGGATACTCAAAGAAGCACCTAGTAATGGTGAATGGAAAGTAATACTGTGCTTTACCCAGTCAATTGACGGATTGTAGCAGGAGAGCCAGTTGTATCCCAGAACAATGTTACAGGATGAATCTAGATGGGTGACATAGAAGCTAATAGGCAGGATGTCTCCAGAATGGAAATGGATTGGAAGGGTGATAGCCTGAGTGATGTGGGATCTGGCAGAGCCATCAAGGAGCCGGAGCTGAATGGGAGGGATGGATTTAGTAGAGAGGTCATAATCCTTAACATACTTAGAATCAATGAAACAGTGGCTCAAACCAGAGTCCACTAGAGCAAGGAAACGAAGAATAGTTATCATTGGGGAATCATTGGACTCCATACCAGAGCCGACTTCAGAAGACAAGGATACAGTAAGTGAATGGTCAGAAAGGGCAGCAGCATTGAGGGTCACAACATCCAATGTGTGATTACAGTCAGCGCAACCCTGCACTCGCATGGAGGGTACAGGGCTGCTCTCTAGTTTTCCGACTCCATGGGAGCCGGATCCTCAGAGGCAGGAGCAGGATCTTCAACTTCTGCAGCATGGCCTTTAGTGGAAGCTGCAGCCTTGCATTTGTTGCAGTCATCAGTTTTGTGCTTACCTCCACAGAACATGCAGAGGTTGTTCTTCTTGTGGCAGTCTTTTTCTTCCTGAGTAAGGTGGCTGTCTTTGCCTAGCTTGTCAGTGTAGGGCTTTGGTGCGGAAGCAGATCCAGCAGAATTGGAATCTATGGATTTTGGGGTTGACCCAGAGGTCAAGGAACTGGAACCCTTGGATTTAGAGTTGTTGGACAAGCCGGAGTACTTGGTGTCTCGGCTTTCATGGGAGATCTCAGTTTTCCGAGTCCAGTATCAAGCATCAAGCTCCTGGGCAAGGAAATGCATATCACAGAGGTTATTGGGCTTTCCATGATAGGCCATGTCATCCTTGATGCAGGTACAGAGTCCACGGTAGAAAGTGTGGCAAAGGGAATTGTCTCTGTAACTGACTTGGGAGGCGTATTGGTTGAACTGAACCATGTACTTCATGATTTGGTCTCCATCACACATCCAGAGGTGCTCTAAGGCATCTTCGGCATCTCCAATGGCATCGAAAGGGCTGAAGTTAGTGCGTAGTTCACCGAGGAAGGCTGTGTAGGAGTGCTGCCAGGCTGGCAGGTTTTGCAGGTTTGGATGCAGAATGTCAGGTTTGAACCAATTGAGTGCAGTTCCAGAGAGGAAGGAGATAGCATAGTTGACTTTGCTGGCATCCACTGAAAAAGCAGTGGGCCTGTCATTAAAGTTCAACTGGAGGGAAATGATGAAGTTCTTCAGTTTCCGTGGGTCTGAACCATCAAAGGTTTCGGGTTCCTTGACCTTGGTCTGGGCCAAAAAGGGTTTTGGTTGGTTAAGGGAGGTTGAGACCGCATAGAGCAGATTCATAAATTCTTGTAGGAACTCTTGCTTATTTGGGGGACCTCTGGGACCACTGGGACTTTGAGGGCCGCCGGGGCTGCCAGGACCACCAGGACCACCAGGACCATTAGGCCCACCCAGTCTGCCGGGTCCACTGGGACTACCAGGTTCGCTAGGGTCTGATCCATCTGGTGAGTCAGGATCATTATCATGGTGTCGCTGGGTAGGTCAGCGAGTAGAGTGTCAGGTTTACTGCTGGCTACGGACTCTGGACAGTCAATGTCTGTAAAGTTTGGGGTAGGTGCTGTGAGCGGGTCACTGTGGGTTTTGTAAAAGGCAGTCGACCTATGGTGGCTGTTGGAGTAAGTGGAGGCCAAGAATGGATTAGGGGTGGCTGGGTAGAGTGATTGTCTAGTGGTGAACCCAGAGTGGTTGTAGGTTTTCCTACAGGATGACTGTCCTCCACTGGAGGCAGAGCCAAATAGTTCAGGGTTTTCTTTAGAGGCGGACACCGGGATGTCATTCATGGTGAAGAGGGCTGGTCTTAGGGGTTCTTGGGAGGTTTCTGGTGGTTGGGTAACTGTGGTAGACATAACTTGGAAAAATTTGACTCAAGGGGTTGAGTTTGAATATACTGTTAGGGTCATGTCAAATAGGATGAAGTAGAACTGTGCACGAAGTCTGGCAGAGTCCAGTGAGATGCACGGGCTTTGGCAAAGCTATTAGCAATGTCACCCTTGAGTCAAGCCCTAAGGTTAGTTTATGGTTCGGAGTCCTGCAGAGTAGCAGATGAAGGATGATGTCCAGATAGAACGGAGGCCATGGATGTAGATGAAGGATGGCTTCAAGTTGTGGAAGATGATGAAGAGAGCTTTAAGTGATTGACTTGGAGGTCAGAGAGAGTTTGGGCTAAACCAAGTTGATATTTGAACTGAGTATCTACAATGTAATGCTATGGTTTATATACTAAGTGAGTATATCTGAGTTGGACTCTGATGGAGTTTGAGAGGAGTCTAATCACTACCATTTTCAGGTTCTAGATTTAATATGTGAAATAGAGAAAATGAAATAGAAAGAGAAATATCAAATGGAGCTGAGTAATAGTAAATGGTAAATGAAATGATAATTGGAATATGGAATAGGAGGTGTGGTTGGAGTCCCATCAGAGTCCAGTAGCTGGTCAAGTTGTGGATTGATCTTGGTGTGAAGTTGGTGTGAAGCGGAGGCTGGTGGCATGCACGTAACACTCCCCCTCCCTAAGAATGGGATCTGCCTTGGCTCTTTTCAGAGAAGGCTTCTCCAATGGCCCCATGGTCCCCTCATCCTCACTCCCAGTCACATATTCCCTTGACTTCAACTTCCTTTTACTAGATCCTCCCATGGAATCTGGTATGGCCCTCTGATTACCTTCAACCTTCACCACTTTTCCACCAACTTTTTCTGGGCCTTCTCCTTGGGATCTTCATCATCCTCTTTAACACCATCCTCCTCTTTGCCTTCTGCAGCCTCTGGCTCTTTTGACTTCTCCACCTCTAACCTCAATCTCTCCCTCTCCTGCTCCTCCTCCAGTGCCTTCTTCACTGTGGCCTCTACAGCCTTCTGCACCTTCAAGGCCTTTAGTTTGGCCAATTTATTTTGTTGGGATTCAGCCCTGTTTTTCACCACCTCTGCAGCTGCTGTGATTCTCTCTGCCTTTATCTTTTCCACCTTCCAAATCTCATACATATGCACTGCAGCCCAATATGTGTCCTCTTCAATACTCCTGTCAGCATACAACACTGACAGGTTGTTGACATCAATGCCCTCTGGAGTTGGCAGTGCCTCATAAAGCTCAGGTGTCTTCAATAGTTAGTAGACATTCAATATCATAGTTATTGGCAAGGAGGGACTTAGAAATTTTTTGGTGGTGGTGATAACAAGTTGAGAGGTGAAAATCACGTGATATTCCAGCACCAAATTCCATGCATCACACTCAGTCATCAGGATCTGCACTCTTGAGGGCAAGAATGATAAGGGGGGAATACTGTAACAAGCATGCTGTGGACTCTGATGGACATCAACCTTAGCAAACTTCAATGGCTCCAATCTACTTATCAGATCCCATTGGATTCCGAATCCCAGTTTCTATTTCATATCTCATTTCTATTTCACCTACTAATTTCACATATTCATTTATTACACCTAGAATCCATCACAGTACTGAGTAGGTGTTATATTGGATTCCACAGAATCCTTGACTCCTCTAGATACAGAATATTCTAGACTTATTATCTTCTAGCCACATCCATAATATTCTAGAGTCTGATCCATGGACTCCACTCCAGTATATAAACTGTAGAATTACTTGTACATACCTTAGTTCAAATATCAACTTAGTTTAGCCCACTACTCTCATCCTCACTCTGGCCTTCAAGCCTAAATCCATCTCTACTCTAAGTCTATGGATTCTGACTCTGTTGACTTCATCTTAATCTTACTCATCTTCATCCCACAGACTCCATCTGTATTCTATCTTAGGGCTTTGACCCAAGAGTGACATTGCTAATAGCTTTGCTAAGCCCACATGCACTCTGCAGACTCTATCAGTGTGCATTCCTTCTCTCCTCTATTGGCATGATCCTAATAGCAGGCCATCCAGATCCATGCTATGCCTTATAAGGAGCAGTACAGGGCTAAGAGAGCCACTAGTTTTGGAGCAATCCCAGTTCCAACAAGCACAGTAGCTCAAACAAAATCACCTTTACTCAATTGTGTCTTATCCATCCTGCTAGTGCAAGTAGTACTTTTGTATTGCTTACTAGTAATGAATAAAATATCTTTAAACAACTTTTCTTGATTATTGAAGTCTGCAGAGTGCTTCTATCATATTCAAAATGCCTGAATTCAATACATTGGTGATTAGTGTAGAGTTAGCAATAGGTTTAGTGTTGTTGGTATTCATTGCCAGCCACTAGTCTGTTTGCTACTTGCTGTTACTGAGCACATCATCTGATATGCCTGCTTGGCAAAGTAACAGCTTGAGTCACCATAGTCCTAGAGTATCCATAATAGGTCAATATCTTTGATGGATGAGTGCAGTGATAGGTGACATCAATATGATCTAGCAATCAATGATGCATAGCGAGGTGCTTTGATGTGGATGCAGCATTACCATAGGTGATCAAGGGACAATCAAAATTGGTATTAATGTATCTATAATTCCATGATAAATTGGATTTCAAGATAGGATGTATATATATCTGTGTGAGGAGTTATTGCTGTGATACAAAAGTGGTATCACTATGTAGGCACTTGCTGGTTTGCTGAAAGTCCACTAGATGGACAGGGTGTAGGAATTAATGGTAAATCTGTGAAATTCTGAGTGTACAGAGCCTGGAGGCTCATCAGCAGTTGAGGCATGATTGACAAGTTGGGTATCACAATGAATGAGTCCTGGCCATCTAGGATTGTACTGTATTTGCTGTTGAAGAGGCCATTGGCTAGATATTGGTTACAGAGAAATTTAGTCCCAAATGTGACCAGCAACATATGTATACTGGCAGCACTGTTGTGAAGTAGAAGCTTTGGGTTGCCTCAAATTTTTGAGGGTGTGAGATCTTCAGAAAGCATGTGTGACAACTGAGGAACTTTATTGTACTTGAGTTTAGGTTGAGAAATATGATATCATTGAGGTGAGGAAAAGGGAGCCTGGTCAGTATAGTCCAACTGCCACTAAGAGATGTGGAGCAACTTTAAAGGCACACCCATCAACTGAAGATTTAGGTTACACTATTGACTAGACTACTTGTAATGAGCATGCCATGGACTCTAACAGGCATCAACCTTAGCCAACTCCAATGGCTCCAACCTACTTATCAGATCCCATCAGATTCCAAATCCCAGTTTCTATCATATCTCATTTCTATTTCACCTATTAATTTCACATATTCATTTATCACACCTAGAATCTGTCATGGTACTGAGTAGGTGTTATATTGGATTCCACAGAATCCTTGACTTCTCTAGATACAGAATATTCTAGACTTATTATCTTCTAGCCACATCCATAACATTCTAGAGTCCAATCCACAGACTCCACTTTAGTATATAAACTGTAGAATTACTTATACATACCTCAGTTCAATTGTCTTCATCCCATAGACTCTGTCCATATTCTATCTTAGGGCTTCAACCCAAGGGTGATGTTGCTAATAGCTTCACCAAGCCCACATGCACTCTATGGATTCTGTTGGCATGCATTCATCTTCTCTTCTATTGGCATGATAATGAGCCTCCAGGCTCTGTATGCTCAGAATTCATGGATTTATCCATTGACTACCCAATAATAACAGATTCAACTCCCATCTTCCTTATCTTACATTGCTGCACTCCATTTAATGCCCTAACCATAAGTAAGTGTTGGGCTGAAGTGCAAATGTCTATAGTAGCTGTCAACAGAAATTAGTTTCCCCTTTGTCATTTACAAGGCAGTTTATGTGCCTACAATATAGGGTAGTTTCCCTCCCCCTTTCTTCTTTTACAATAGGCATCTAAGCAGTCATGTCTATGGTTGTAATCCATTCAGAAAATACATGTAGCATAGCATTTCATGTACAGTGATGGTCAGGATTTTTGGGATTCTTGATTTAAAAGGTTAGTGATTGGCAGTCTTGCAGAATGTGGTCTTGGATGTTGACAAATTGAAACTTGTAAAGTGTACAATAATGGTACTAGCCTTTTTTGACTGCAGAGCTGGCTGCAGAAGTGTTTTAGAAAAGAGTTAGATACAGTAGAGGAGAAGAAGAAAAGTGACCTCTGGGAATTCATGGGCAGTAGGGTTAAGCTTTGAGCTGTCCTTGGTGAGCTGGTAGTATGTGCCTTATTTGCAGCAACACAAGGTTAAAGCTGACATTTTCAGATGTTTTGTATATCTTAGCATGCATGATGGCAACCAGAGCAAAAATATAACAGGCAGGCTTCATCATCTTTGGTTCATTGCTTCTTTGACTTGTTATGTATGAACAAAACATCAAGATTGCCAGCATCATCTTTAAAGGACATTCTGAACTTTCTTTTCTTGATGGAGCCATACTTGGTTAAAAGTACACCATCTGCATTTGGCAATCCAGCAATCAGACTAGAGTTGAAGCCTTGTGAGATCCTTCATGTCATTTATAGTCTGCTCACTCATCAATGAGTCAGACAAGGTGTAAGACCCAAACTTCACATGATCTTAGACTTGGGTCTAGGTCTTCAGCTGTCTCACATTCAGACAATCACTGGAGAGATGATGAGGGTCTAAGACTCTGAGAAGAGGAGGGCTGCTTAGAGCTGGACTCAGTAGAGAGAGAAGATTGGTATAGATAAACTATAGTTCAAAGCTGAGGTATTACAGCAAGAACTGTACTACTTATATACAAGTTTGGTGTTTCTAATGATAGGTTCTAGAGGGTGGTATGCATGTGGTGAACATCCTGCATTAGCGAGGCACAGCAGTCCTGGTGTGAATGGTTCAGTATAGGTGCAGTGAAGGTGCTTTAAGTGATAAGATAAGCAATAAGCACCTGATAAGATAAAAGGAAAAATTGTAACATTACCCCCCCTGTTTAAGACAATCATCCTGATTGTCAGGTCTGGTTTTCTGGAAGGTCGAACGATGCTGCATATTTGTTTGCCCAATATTTCTGTAGGAGGCCTTCCCATGACTTGACATCTGGGTTTTTGACCCATGTCTGATGTCTGTCTGGGTATTGGACTTTGTAGTGGAATATCCTGTCTTGATATTTATGATCCATGATCATTGCGGTGTTGTCAATGGTTTCATTGGTTATGATTTTGGCTATGTCGACTCATCCGGTTTACTGGAGTTTGTCTTCGTAGTCCTGAATGGCTTCTTGTGTGTTACCCATTTCTGAGTCTTATACGCATGAGTTGTGTTCTCTCATCCACCCCTTCCATTTGACAAAGTAGTTGGTTACTTCCTGTGATTTCTTTCCCTTCTTTCCTCTGATCTTTCATGGTCGAGAGTCTAGTACCTTCTCTATTTTGTATTGCTCTTTATCATTAATGAGGTTCAGTGGGGGAGGAGCTGGTGTCTGTTGATTTGGGAATGCTGGGGGGGTGTAGGGTGTTAGGAGTTTCTCATTGAATCTGGGGTGGATCTTCTAGTGTGGCAGTAGCTTTAGCTTGTAGGCTGAGGCTCTGGTTTTCTGGACAATTTTGAAAGGGCTGACTCGCTTGTCATCCAGCTTCTTCTTTGGTCTTGGCAGATGTAAGTTGGTGCTGTCTAGCCAAACTTTGTCTCCAACCTGGTATTCGATGGCAGGACGTTTCTTTTTGTCATATTGGGTTTTCATCTGCTGGACTGCTTTTTCTAATGCCATTTGGGTTTGTTTGTGTACTTCAGCCATCATTGTGGTGAAATTTCCTGCAGCCAGGTTGGAGAATGGTGATGATCTAATGGAGTCAGGGACTAGTCAGAGGTTTCATCCATATAGCGTCATGAATGGACTTCATCCAGTTGCAGAGTGGACCTTGTTGTTATGTGCGAATTCTGCGATGGGTAGCCAGTCGCTCCAGTCTGTCTGGCAGTAACTGATGAAGAGTCTAAGGTACCCTTCGAGTTCTTGGTTTACATATTTGGTCTGTCCATCAGTCTGTGGGTGGAATGCGGTGGACGCATTGGGAGTGATGTCAAGCATTCAGTATAGATCCTTCATAAAGGTCGAGATGAACTGTGGTCCTCAGTCTGAAATGACAACCTGGGGCATTCCATGTTTGGCATAGACTTGGTCCTAAAGGATCTGCACCCGTCCTTCTGCCAATAGTTCGACATTACAGGGTATGGGGATGATTGCTTTGGAGAATCAGTCTATGATGACTAATAATGCATTGTAGCCCTTCGACTCTGGTAGTCCTGTAACCATGTCGACTGAGATATGGGTCCATGGTTCTTCAGGAATGGTGTTGGGGTATAGGGGGGCAGCCTTGGCTTGGGTACTCGTCTTTGTACATTGGCATGCTTCGCAGCCTTTTATGTATCTTTCTATGTCCTTTTTTAGCTTGGGCTACCAGTATTTCCTTTGGATCAACTCCTTTGTCTTTTCAATGCCCAGGTGTCCCACTGTGATGTGGTCATGGCTTTAGGTGATGATTTCTCCTCTTAAGGCATCATCCTTTGGTACATACACCCTTCCATCATAGAAGAGCAGTCCATCGTCTTTGGTGATGCCTCGTTCATGATTCAAGGAATTGGCAATTCCCTGATCCCAGGAATCTGTTCACCTGGTTGCATCTCAGATTTGTTCATGGATTTCAGTGACGGTGGGCATGATCAGGGCCTAGAAGTGTTCTGGTTGAAGTATGACAATGTCGTTGTTGTCCTTTTTTCCTTGGTCATGATCATCCCGCTGAGAGAGGAGGTCTGTCTTTTTATTGGCGGTGCCCAGGAGGTGTTGGAGGGTGAAGTAATATTCTGTGAGCTCTGTTACCCATCGGGCTTGTCATCAGTTTAGCTTCTGTGGTTTGTGGAAATACTGGAGGTTCTGATGATCCATCCAGATTTCAATGTCCTCTAGTGCTCCCATGAGGTAGTGGTGCCATTCAGCAAGTGCAAGCATGATGACTTGTAACTCTTTGTCATAAATTTTGTAGTTGCATTCCATCACGTTGAGGGCTTTGGACATGAAGGCAATGGGTTGCCATTTCCCTTCTTGTTGTTGGCTTAGGACAGCACCAATGGCCCCATCACTGGAGTCTGCTTCTACCTTGAATCGTCCTTTCTCTGTAGGGATAGCTAGAACAATGTCTCCTGCCATCTGTTTCTTCAACTGTTGGAAGGCCTGGTTCTAGGCTGTTCCCCACATCCATTTGGCATTCCCAGTGAGTTGGGTAAGCAGGTGTATGATCTTTGAGTAGTCTCAGATGAACTTTTGGTAGAAGTTGGTGAATCTGAGGAATGACTGTAACTCTTTCTTCTTGGTGGGTACTGGCCATTCAGATATGCCAGCCACCTTTACCTGGTCCATGCATACTGAGTTTTTGCTGATGATGACTCCCAGATATTTGGTTTCCAATACTTCAAACTCACAATTCTTGGCTTTTAGAAATAGTTTGTTCTCTTGAAGCCATTGGAGGACATGCTTCACGATTCTGTGGTGTTCCTCCAGGGTTTTGGTGAAGATCAGAATGTCATCAAGGTATATGGTGACTTTTCCTTTGGCAATTAGATCCTTGAATATGTCATTCATCATCCATTGAAATGTGGCAGGCAAATTGGTGAGTCCAAAGAACATCACTGTAGGTTCAAACAGTCCCCTATTTGTCCTGAACACCACTTTCTCCTCATCCCCTTCTTTTATCCAGACATTGTTGTAGCTCCATCAGACATTGAGTTTGGTGAAGTATTTGGCTCCTTGGAGCTTGTCAATGAGTTCAGTGATGAGAGGGAGAGGGTATCGATTCTTGATGGTCATTTTGTTCAGTTTTCAGTAATCCTGGACAGGTCATAATGAGCCATCCTTCTTTTTTATGAAGAAGAAGGGTGATGTGAATGGGGATTTTGAAGGTCAGATTCATCCTGATTCCAGGTTCTTATCCAGGAATTTGTTGAGTTGTTCTTGTTCATTTTGGTTTAAGGGGTAGACCTTGCAGTCCAGTGTGGACTTGGCATTTGGGATGAGCTTGATGGCATGGTCCCATGGCTTTTGCTCAGGGAGTTCATCAAAATTTTCTTTTGAGAACAGGTCATGGTAGGAGTGGTAGTGCTCTGGTACCATTTCTTTGAAAGTCTTCTTTGGCTTGTCTGCATTGGCTTGGGCAACTAGGTCATTGGCATGGTGTACTGTGTGTATGACTATTTCCTCCTGCATGTTGATGGCGAGAATTGTTTCTCCTTCTTCAAGTTCTTCATCCCACTGGTCATCCGGGTCCACGTCGGGTAGTGGAAAGGCATTCTTGGTACACTGGCATCTTCCAAAGATTATAGTACTAGTCTTCCAGTTCATTACTGGATTGTGGCATTTCAGCCAGTCATGGCCAAGGTAGATGTCCTTGGATCTGAGGTTGGTGATGGCAAGGTCAATCTGTTTGCTGTGTCTCCTGATGGTGAGTCAGAGTTCTGCGAATTTGGTAATGCTTCTGGCTTTGTTGTGGGTCCCATCTGCATTACAGACAAGGATCGGGATGGCGGTTTTTCGGGTGTATAGCCCATGTTTCTCTACATAGGATCTGTTGATCAAGCTTCCAGTGCAACCCCTGTTGATCAGTCCCTTGGTGGTGTGCTCTTCTTGGTTTACGGTGGATTCGAGTCAGATGTTGACCATAAGGTCTCGTCCCATGTTCTGGATACTGTGGATGTATCGGATGGGTTCTTGGAGTTCTAGAAGTAGTTCTCTTGCCTCTTCTCCTCCTTTTTGTAGATGAGTGACAAGCTTGTCTATAAATTCTTGGTATCAGTCTTTGTGTATCCAACTGTTCAGGCATGCCTTTGCCTCTGAGTAGTTCTGGGCTTCCTGGATCGCTCTGAGCATCCAGTCAACTTCAAAGGGTTTATACCAACACCACAAGTGGGGTGGAGCACTGGTGTCTGGGGTGGTAAGATGCCAGTCTTCACTGCTCTGTATTTCCTGATGAAGTGACTCTGCTTTTTGTCCTGTCCACCACTGCTTGTAAGTGGTTTCGTCTTTTTCATCTGTGTTATGATTTTTCTGTTTATCTTATCTTATCAGGTGCTTATCGCTTATCTTATCACTCAAAGCACCTATACCATGCCTTTACTGAACCATCCACAGCTGGACTGCTGTGCCTCACTAATGCAGGATGTTCACCACATGTACAATGGACTCTATTTGCTATTATTAGAAAGACTCAGAACCCTATATAAGTAGCACAGTTCTCACTGTAATACTCCAACTTTGAACTATAGTTCATCTATACCAAACCACTCTTTATCAAGCCAAGCTCTAAGCAGCCTATCTCTTCTCAGAGTCATAAGACCCTCATCATCTCTCTGGTGATTGTCCAAACATGAGACAGCCAAAGACCTAGACCCAAGTCTTTGATCACGTGAAGTTTGGGTCTTACAGTTAGTTTGAAGCTTCCCCACCATACCAGAAACACCCATGTTATTCACCATACTCATCCTCATCACAATCCTATCCTCTGCCATCCTCCTCGGAGCACTAATCATACTCAGTATAACGCTAATCCTACTCACCACTCTCTACCTCAACTTCACCCATAACCTTGAACCTCCCATCAATGTCCATGACCAGCATGAACTGGACATGGAACAATCCACTCTGGAACCTCCTGCCGAGTGGGAGAATTGGTCGGACTATGCACACAGACAACCAGAACCCAGCACCTCATCCTGAAACACAGACAGTCCAGCATACGATGATTATGACACCGACAATTCGACCCCCCCCCCCATCCTTATCATGAACCGCTGCTCCACCCAGGCAGAGGCTGCGCAACTCGGCCAGTATCTTCTTCGCATCCTCAGATTTGACCTTGAGCCAGAGCTTGGACCCAGAACAACCAGAGGAATGGAATTCCGAGTTGAGGAGGGAGACTGGTCATACCGTGGACCTCCAGTTGTCAAGTTTGACTCCAACTGGGATGAGGATTATGAATACGACACAGACAGCGAACATGGAAGTGAGGACTACCCAAACGACTACTGGCTCCCAATCGTCGAGGAGGATTCAGACGACGACACATCCACTCTCGTCAGAACCCTCGAGCCACACCAGATCCCCCTACCAGACACCCCCAAACAGATCTATATCATGCTCTCCAGAACCCCTTCCCCACCACCCAAGTACGACACAGAGGGATGGGAGGATTGAGATGTCCCCAAGATGGATCTCTCAGACCCCTCTTCCCCCCAGCCATATGACCCAAACTTCCCCGCCGTCACCCACTCAATCTTTTACTGGTCAATTGACTTACCAGAATGCGCTGACACCTTCATCCAACACCTTGACCACAACCTCTCTGATGACCCCTTCAACCCACATGGAGGAGACTACAAATGGCCTCTCCTCTCATCAGTTGATGAGGAGATCCTTGGACCAGCCGCAGTGGAGGCATGGGAGTTATGACAGGCAGACATCGATAACCGGACAGAGGGATATCTACTACGATGATCCATGGACTTCTACCTCACCACGAACACCCCACCGTACCTTGACATCCACACAGCAACCTATGATGACATTGGCGCCCACGTCAAGGCAAACATGGACAAAGACATACATCCCCCCAGCGCCGGCTCCATCATCCATGAACTATGACCATGAATGGCACAGGAACAGGCAGACCTGGAATGATCCCTGACAATCTGAGCAGAGCAACATGACCTATACATCACTGAGCTCCTCAGACTTACCAAGGACAACTAGATTTGACACATTCCACTATGATCCAGAAACCTTTGGGAATCTGGACTACGAGTTCGAATACCCCTGGCCCCTTCCAGACAAACCACCATATGTCACGAGACAATATGGATGCTGCACCCCATACCCTCAGAGCCACCTCTTCACCGGAGCAGGTCCCAACGAAGCTGGCCCCTCTAACCCACCAGAACCCCCCACAGACCCTGACATGCCAGTCAACCCCCTCAGTCCTGGGCAAGTAGAGTGAGACTGACTGCGAAAGCAGGCAGATCTTCGAGACCAGCTACAGAACACAGAGAGGGACTTGAAAAAGGCCCTTGCCAATCTTGAACTGAAGATCCAGAAGCTCGAACACCCCAGTGCCCCAGCACCATGAAAATGCATCCAGGATAGGAATGACCTATTCTCACTCCCAGGTCATCCCAACGAACCCAATTTTCCCCCAGACCCCCCGCATCAACCTACTGGCACAGGACCAGAGCGAGCCTCCTTCTACGGGATCAAACCAATCCTGTACCAAATCCCAAAACCCTTTACTGAGGATCACACAGACATCACACAGTTTGTGGTGGACTGCTCGGCCTATTTCATGAGTCACAGAATCTATTACCACACCCCAGTGCAGAAGACTCTGCTCGTGACCTCTCTCCTTGAAGGACCCACCAAGGACTGGTGGATCCACAAGGTCAGCAACTTCTACGATGCTTATAGCGGAGACTACCGATACCCCGACTGGGATGGCTTCATCAGCCTTCTCAAAGAACAATTTGGTAACCCTGCAGTCAAAGAAGAGCATGAAAAGAAGATGTACCTTCTTTGATTAGGCATGGATGATGCCAAGACATACTTCAGCAAGCTCACGAAGTTAGCCAGCCTATGCTACAACATCGGAAAAAAGGGACACATGACCCACGCTGTCCACAATGGAGTACCAAAATACTACATCGACTCCATTATCGCTGGAGGACTCAATGTCCTGAAGACCTATCCCGAGTGGTGCAAGTGGATTGAGCTCATCCACACCAAACAAATCAAGGACCAGTTATTCTGCTCCAACATCGCCACCTGCTTCCAGACAGGCACTAAGCCTGGACCGCCCCACTTCAGCCCCAGCAAACCTGCTGGGGCCACAAGTTTGATGCTGGCCAAGCAGATGGGAGAAGGGAAGATGACAAATAGGGATGCAGGGACAGGGTGATGGACAACGTATCCTGGCCAAGGGCAAGCAATGGAGATAGACAGGTTGAGAAAAGAAGGAAGATGCTATTGATGCAAAGAGAAAGGACATCTATCGAAGGAGTGCCCCAAGAAGTGGGATTCAAAGGACATTCGCTTGGTCATAGTAGCCAAGCAAGAACAATCAGAATCAAAGGTGGAGGAAGTAAAAGAGTAGGCCATCAAGGGCTCGATTCCCCTTCGACAGCTACTTCCTCAGATACAGGTACACAATCGTCACATGCTGGTCGGACTTATTCTACTTCTCTAGTTACACCGCATGTTTTAAATACCACTATAAAGACCCCCACTTTTAATGTCTCCAGCATGACTAGCTACCCAGCATCCCCAACAGAATTGAACCACTATGCCATCCTAGCACAACTGGACAACAAGAACAAGGAAACCATGACTTCTGAGCCCGCTGTGAGGGAGGGGACATGCCAGGTGGTGCTGGAGCCCTCAACATGAGTATTAGGACTCAGGTCCGGATTGAGTAGACAGGATGCCCTTGGGCCTCTGAAGTCAAAAGATTCCGCATCTTCCCCAAAGACCAAGACACACCTCGCAAGGACTGATGTGGCAAAACTCAAGTGCCTGCCAAAGGCCAAGACCACAGAGTCCAATCCTCTGGGGCACAGGGCAGAGGGCCCCTATGCGACAACAACCAGACTCCCCTCAGGACTCCCATGACCATCCAACCCACCTAAAGGGAAAGGCAATGACAGGGAAGGATTAGAGAAACAAATGAACCACCGAGTCAGAAGCAGCAAAGGAACAGAGTACATCCTTGCCCAACTGCTGGTGCCAGTAGGTAATGGCAGTTGCGGTTCATGCAACAAGAACGTGATGATCATGGACCAGCCCCCTGACCCTCGAGGGGTCGGCCCTGGTGTCAGACCAGAAGCAGGTATCCTCCCATTGTTCCTCCTCTGCCCAACCCCAATGAAGACACACGACTGGCAAAGGATGACAACAAAGCCACAGGTCAGGAAGCTGTTAGCGCCCAGACAGTGAAAAGGGGGCACAAGGTTACCCTGGTAGAGGTACCAGATGAAGAAGACGAAACTGCCTATCAACGATGGTGGGCAGGACAGAAAGCATCTTCACAGTTCAAGGATATACAGAGCGATGAAGACTGGCATCCTACCACCCCAGACACTAGTGCTCCGCCACATTTGTGGCGTTAGTATAAGCCTTTTGAAGTTGACTGGATGCTCCGGGCAATTCAAGGAGCGCAAAATTGTTCGAAAGCAAGAGCATGCTCGAATAATTGGATACACCAAGACCGACACCAAGAACTAGTAGATGAGCTCATCACTCAACTACGAAAGGGAGGGGAGGAGGCAAGGGAACTACTTCTTGAACTCCAAGAACCAATCCAATACATCCACGGCACTAGAAGTACAGGATGAGACCTTATGGTTGACATCCAACTCGAATTCTCCATAAATCATGAAGAACACACTGCCAAAGGACTAATCGATAGTGGCTGCATGGGCAGTTCAATCAATTGGTCCTACGTAGAAAAACATAGACTATACACTCAAAAGACAGCTGTCCCGATCCCTGTCTACAATGCCAATGGAACTCACAACAAGGCTGGAAGCATTACCGAATTCACGGAATTACAACTCACTATCAGAAACTACAGTGAGCAGATCGATCTCACAGTCACCGACCTTGGTTCCAAAGACATCTACCTTGGCCACAACTGGCTGAAACACCACAACCCCATAATCAACTGGAAAACTGGCACACTCATCTTCAGGCAATGCCAATGCACGAAGAACCCATTTCCATTACCTGACGTGGACCCAGATGACCAATGGGATGAAGAACTCAAAGAAGGAGAAATGATACTGGCCATCAATATGCAGGAAGAGCTAGTCATATGTGCTATACACCATGCCAATGACCTAGCTGCTCAGGCAAACAAGGACAAGCCAAAGAAGACTTTTGAAGAAATGGTACCCGAGCACTATCGTTTATACCAAGACCTGTTCTTGAAGGAGAACTTCGACGAACTCCCCAAATGAAAACCCTGGGACCATGCCATTGAACTCATCCCGAACGCTAAAGCCACACTAGACTGCAAGGTATATCCATTGAACTGAAACAAACAAGAACAACTCGACAAGTTCTTCGACAAAAACCTAGAGTCAGGACGAATTCGACCCTTGAAATCCCTGTTTGCATCACCATTCTTCTTTGTCAAAAAGAAGGATGGCTCCTTATGACCTGTCCAAGATTATTGGAAACTGAACAAAATGACCATAAAAAACTGATATCCTCTCCCCCTTATCACCGAACTCATTGACAAGCTCCAAGGAGCCAAGTACTTTACCAAACTCGATGTCCGATGGGGATATAATAATGTCAGGATCAAAGAGGGAGACAAAGAAAAAGCAGCATTCAGAACCAACCACAGACTATTTGAACCCATGGTCATGTTCTTCAGCCTCACAAATTCCCCTGCCACATTCCAATGGATGATGAATGATATTTTTAAAGACCTGATCGCTGAAGGAAAAGTCATGATCTACCTAGACGATATCCTGATATTCACCAAAACTCTAGACGAACATTGAAGGATCGTCAGACATGTCCTCCAATGCCTACAGGAAAACAAACTCTTTCTGAAAGTGGAAAAGTGCGAGTTTGAGGTATTAGAAACTGAATACCTAGGAGTCATCATCAGCGAAAACTTGGCCTGAATGGACCAAGTCAAAGTAGCAGGAATTGCAGAGTGGCCAACCCCGACCAAGAAGAAGGAATTACAGTCGTTCCTTGGATTCACAAACTTCTATTGAAAATTCATCCGAGACTATTCCAAGATTGTTCGACCCCTTACCCAGCTTACAGGCAATGTGGAATGGACATGGGGAATGGCTCAGAACCAGGCCTTCCAACAACTAAAGAGACAGATGGCGGAAGATGTGGTACTTGCCATCCCAACAGAGAAGGGAAGATTCAAGGTGGAAGCGGAATCCAGTGATGGGGCTATCGGCACTGTTCTCAGTCAGCAGCAAGAAGGGAAGTGGCAACCAGTTGCTTTCATGTCCAAAGCATTAAATGCAACAGAACAAAACTATGAGATCTACGACAAAGAGCTACTCGCGATAATGCTTGCACTGGACGAGTGGCACCATTACCTGATGGGAGCTTTAGAAGACATAGAGATTTGGACAGACCATCAAAACCTCCAATACTTCCGAAAACCCCAGAAATTAAACAGAAGACAGGCACAATGGGTCACCAAGCTCACAGAATATCACTTCACCCTCCAACACTTGCCTGGTACCGCCAACAAGAAGGCAGACCTTCTCTCTTGATGAGATGACCACAGTCAAGGAAAAGATGACAACAATGACATCATCATACTCTAACCGGAACACTTCTGAGCCCTCATCATGCCCATGACTACTGAGACCACCGAATGAATCAAGGATGTCACCCGACAGACAGATGCCTGGGATCAAGGAATCGCCAACTCCCTAAACCATGAACGAGGAGTTATCAAAAAGGAGGGATTACTCTTCTATAATGGAAGGATATATGTACCAAAGAATGATGCCCTACAGGGAGAAATCATCACACAAAACCATGACCACATTACTGCCAGACACCCAGGTATAGAGAAGACAAAGGAGTTGATTCAATGCGAATACTGGTGGCCGAAACTGAAGAAAGATGTGGAAAGATATGTAAAGGGGTGTGAAGCCTGTCAACAAACAAAGACAAGCACTCAAGCCAAGGCTGCCCCGTTACATCTGAATGCCATCCCTGAAGGACCATGGACCCATATTTCGGTCGACATGGTCACTGGCTTACCAGAGTCCAAAGGATATGATGTGCTATTGGTCATTGTAGACCAATTTTCAAAAGCGATCATTCCTGTACCATGCAATGTCAAACTATCCACAGAGGGATGGGCTTGAATTCTATGAGATCACGTCTATGCTAAGCATGGAATGCCTCAAGTTGTAATCTCAGACCGAGGACCCCAGTTCGTATCCACATTCATGAAAGACCTATACTGAATGCTTGACATCACCCCAAATGCATCCATGACCTTCCACCCTCAAACAGATGGCCAGATGGAAAGAGTCAATCAGGAACTCGAAGGATATCTAAGACTCTTCATCAGTTACAGACAGACAGACTGGAGCGACTGGCTACCAATCGCAGAATTCACCCACAATAACCGAATTCATTCTGCTACAGGCAGAAGCCCCTTCATGACCCTCTATGGACGGAATCCCAGAATAGTTCCAGATGTCGCACAACCATCCCCTTTTGCAAATCCTGCTGCTGAAAACTTTACCAGCCAAATGGCTGAGGTTCATCATAACACTCAGCAAGCCTTGCATAAAGCAGCAGAACAAATGAAGGCACAATACGACAAAAGAAAACAACCCACCATTGAGTATCTAGGAGACAAGGTCTGGCTAGACAGCACCAACCTACACCTCCCTTGACCAAAGAAGAAACTCGACGACAAAAGAGTGGGACCGTTCGAAATCATGCAAAAGACCAGAGCCTCTGTCTACAAATTGAAACTACCCCCTCATTGGAAAATCCATCCCAGGTTCAATGAGAAACTCCTAATGCCTTACATCCCTCCTGCTTTCTCAAACCAACAAACACCAGCACCCCCCCCACTGGACCTCATTGATGATGAAGAACAGTATGAAATAGAGGAGGTGCTAGATTCCAGGACCCATAGGATCAGGGGAAAGAAAGGAAAGAAGTTACAGGAAGTAATCGATTACCTCATCAAGTGGAAAGGATGGACAAGAGAACACAACTCCTGGGTACGAGACTCAGAGATGGAGAACACTCAAGAAGTCATCCAGGACTATGAGGAGAAACTCCAATGAGCTGGACGAATCGAGATAGCCAAAATCGCAACTAATGATCTTGATGACACCACGGTTATAGATCATAAATACCAAGACAGTATATTCCATTACAAGGTCCAATATCCAGACGGACACCAGACCTGGATTGAAAACCCAGATGTCAAAGAATGGGAACACCTTCTGCAAGTATATTGGGCAAATGAGTATGTGGCATCATTCGACCTTCCAGAAAACCAGACCTGACAATCAGGATGATTGTCTTAAACGAGGGGGTAATGTTACGATTTCCTGTTTATCTTATCTTATCAGGTGCTTATCGCTTATCTTATCACTCAAAGCACCTATACCATGCCTTTACCAAACCATCCACAGCCGGACTGCTGCGCCTTGCTAATGCAGGACATTCACCGCATGTACAATGGACTCTATTCGCTATTATTAGAAAGACTCAGAACCCTATGTAAGTAGCACAGTTCTCGCTGTAATACTCCAGCTTTGAACTATAGTTCATCTATACCAAACCACTCTCTATTGAGCCAAGCTCTAAGCAGCCTATCTCTTCTCAGAGTCATACGACCCTCATCATCTCTCTGGTGATTGTCTGAACATGAGACAGCCAAAGACCTAGACCCAAGTCTTTGATCACGTGAAGTTTGGGTCTTACAATCTGGTACCTCTACCATGGTAACCTTATGCCCCCTTTTTACTGCCTGGGTGCTAGCATCTTCCTTTCCTGCAGCCTTCTGGGTGTCCTTGACCAGTTGTGCATCTTTGTTGGGGTTGGGCGGGGGAGTGATGGGAGGATACCTACTTCTGGTCTGAATGTCAGGGCTATCCCTTTGAGGGATGGGGGACTGGTCCGTGAATGTCATGTTCTTGTCACATGAACTGTGACTGTCATTACCATCTGACGCCAGCAGTTGGGTAGGGCTGTGCTCTGCTGCCTCATTGCTTCCAACTCGGGGTTTTATTTGTTTCTATGCTGCTCCTGCTTGAGTCTTCCAGGAACACTTACCCATGGTTCCTGCAGCTTCATGAGGCTGCTTTCCAGAGCCTTTCCCTGTTAGAGTATTCACACTCTGATTAGCCAGTCCTGTAGAGGTGTTCCCCCCAAGGGGTTCACATTCAGGCAGTTCCCATATTAGGGGTTCTGGCAAGTTTGATGGGAGGCTCTCTGTCAACTCCGAGGAGTCTTTTTCCTGTTTGGCATCTGAGGCATTGTCCTCTTCAGCGCTTGAGTCCATGTTGTCCAGTTGTGCTAGGATGGCATAGTGGTTCAATTCTGGGGGTACTGATTTGCTAGTCATGCTGGAGGTGTTAAAAGCAGGGGTCTTTATAGCGGTATGTAAAACATGCAGTGTAACTAAAGAAGTGGAATAAGTCCAACCAGCATGTGATGATAGCATACCAGTGTCCGAGAAAGTGGCTGTTGAAGGGGAATCAAGCCCTTGACAGCCTACTCTTTTACTTCCTCTACCTTGGGTTCTGTTTGTCCTTGCTCGGTGACTACCACTGAGCAAATGTCCTTGTGCTCCTTCCTTTTGGGGCACTCCTTCAACATATGTCCTTTCTCCTTGTATCTGTAACAGTATCCTTCTCTTCATAATCGGTCTACTTCCATGGGTTGTCCCTGCCCATGATACATTGTCCATCTCCCTGTCCCTGCTTCCCTGCTAGTTGCCTTCCCTTCTCCTGTCTGCTTGGCTGGCATCAAACTTGTGGCCCCAGTGGGTTTGCTGGGGCTGAAGTGGGGTGGTCTGGGCTTAGTGCCTGGCAGAAAGTAGGTGGCGATGTTGGAGCAGAAAGATTGGTCTTTGATGCATTCAAAGTAGCATTCTTCAATGTGTTCATGCCATTTGGGATAGGTGTGGGGAATGTTAAGTCCTCCTGCGACAATGGGGTCCATGTAAGAGTGTGGTACTCCTGTCCTGGTGGCTTGGGTCATGTCTTCTTCTATGGCTGGATTCCTGAACTGTCCTTTTAGGAGGCTGATGAAGCCATACCAATCAGGGTATCAATAGTCTCTGCCATATGGGTTGTAGAAGTCGCTGACTTGGTGAATCCACCAGTCTTTTGCAGCACCTTCTAGGAGAGAGGAGGCGAGAAGGGTTTTCTGCACCGGGGTGTGGTAGTAGATTCCATGACTCTGAAAATAGGCCAAGCAGTCCACCACAAACCATGTGATGTCTGCATGGTCCCCAGTGAAGGGTTTTGGAATCTGGTATAGGATGGGTTTGATCCCATAGAACGGGGCTCATTCTGGTCCTGTACCAGTGGGTTGGTTCAGGGGATCTGGGGGGAAGTTGGGTTCATTGGGATACCCGGGGAGTGAGAACAGATCATCTCTGTTCTGGATGGGTTTCTTTCATGCTGGTGTGCCTGGATTTTCGAGTTTCTGTATTTTCAGCTCAAGCTTGGTTAAGGCCTTTTTCAAGTCCCTTTCTGTGTTCTACAGCTGCTCTCATAGGTCGGCTTGCTTTTGTAGTTGATCTCATTCTACTTTTCCAGGGCTAGGGGGGTCGACTGGCATGTCGGGGTCAGCAGGTGGCAGTGGTGGTTGAGAGGGACCTGCTTCATTGCAGCCTGCACCAGCAAAGAGGTGACTCTGGGGGTATGGGAGGCAATGTCCATGTAGTCTCATTATGTGTGGTGGTTTGTCTGGGAGGGGCTGGGGGGAGTTTACTTCATAGTCCAGATTCCTGAAGGTTTCTGGGTCATAGTGGAAGGTGTCAAATCTAGATGATTCCAAGCCAGTGGAGCTCAGTGTGGTAGTTATTGTGCTGTTCCACCAGTTGCTTGAGGCATTGGAAGGGCAATAATGGATATTGTTTCAACAATGTAGTTTGAAGACTCTCACATATCCAGGGAAGTTTTCTGACATTGATGGTAGAAAAGAAATACACTGCCAGGACCTGCTAGAAGCCTGCACCAAGTAGGGAAGAACCAACTAGAATTGATGCAATTTGTTATGCAATCTAAGTTTAAAATTTGAACAAAATCAAGTTTAGCACAGGACAGCTATGTCAACTTTCAGTTGCCATATTTTTGATCATCATTGGTGGTTCCTTCCAGGGAGGTAGATCTACATGGTTGGGGAGATCCTAGCAGCTCACAGCTCTGTTACAGCTGAGATCAACAGCTATAAGAATGTGGTGTAAGAAGTATATAAGCAATAAGAATAAAATGATATATGCACTTCAGTCAGTTATGTACTATATAATTATGATTACAGTGAATAGCCTGTGACCTGTGACCCTCCTGGACCTTGTTCAATTAATGAATACAGGTTTTGGGATTGTGACATTCATAAAAAGTCCAAATGATTTTCTTATCCAAATATACTTTTTAGCCAATATATAACTGAAATGCAATATACATTGAAGATGTAGTCACATATAAAAAAGAATTTAAGGCAAAAAGAGAGAAAATTCACACTTTTTGCATAAATAAGGTGCATTTTAGTATTTGTGACCCCCAAACCTATCTGAATGAAGCCTTTGGACATGTGACAGATGGTTATTTTGCAAAGATGAATGAGGTCTTTGAACATGTGACATTCATACTGAATGTAATTATACAGTAGTCACAGTAAACAGCTGAGGTGTAATAAGAGATGAAACAGTAGATATAAGTATCAAAAAAAGGAGTAACGATCTAAATATAGTAAGTATGTCCAATAGATAAAATGAAGAAGCATCAGAATATATGGAATAGACTGAATCTCCAGCAGTTTGCCCTTTAGCAAACATAGACTATCCAAACATGTGTGATCATACAGTATATGTGTTATCTAACAAAATATAAAATGCTAACTCTAGATAAGGATTTTGCTATTTTTGATCACTATGTTAGCCTTTGAAGGCTAAAATTGAGCCTCAAATGCTAAAATCCAGACAAAGTTTAACAAGAGCTTCTAGATACTTTCAGCAACTCTGCAGCTTAGCTTGACTAAGTATTGTGTTATGTATACCTTCTAACTGAGTGTTCTGTGAGATAGGATGAAACAAATGTGAGATGTGCCTCTTTGTGGCTTTCTATCAGCTATCAGCAACCATGCCTGCATCTGGACTTAATCCTCAGTTCAAAGTGCATTAAGATGTTGTTCTGTTAGGATTGTGCCAATATAAGATAAGATGATTGCATACCAATGAAGTCTGCAGGGTGTACATGAGCTTGGGGTAAAGCTATTAGCAATGTCACTCTTGAGTCAAAGCCCTAAGATGAATATGGACAGAGTCCATGGGATGAAGATGAGTAGGATTAGAATGAAGTCAATGGAGTTGGAATCCACAGACTTATAGTAAGGGAAGAAATTAGGCTTGAAGGCTGGAGAGTGAGTATGACAGTATTGGGCTAAACCAAATTGATATTTAAACTGAAGTATGTACAAGTAATTCTACAGTTTATATACTAGAGCAGAGTCCATGGATCAGACTCTAGAATGTTATGGATGTGGCTGAAATAATAAGTCTGGAATATTCTGTATCTAGAGGAGTCAAGGATTCCATGGAATCTGATATAACACCTACTCAGTACCATGATGGATTTTAGGTGTGATAAATGAATATGTGAAATTAGTAGGTAAAATAGAAATGAGATATGAAATAGAAACCAGAGATTGGAATCCAACAGGATCTGATAAGTAGATTGGGGCCATTGGAGTTGGCTAAGGTTGATGTCCATTGGAGTCCATGGCATGCTTGTTATACTGGGCCTTTCCCTTCTTGACTGCCACCTTTGGACCAACACTGTGCTGATGTATGGCCTTATTTGTAGCAGTTCCAGCACTCAACATCATTAGAGACCTTCCTTGATGTGGAGTTCCCTCAACTGCTTCCACTGTCTGTCCTTCCATTATTGTACCCATACATGGCAGCTTCACTCCCATCTGATTTCTCAATTTATTGATGGTTCTCTTCAAGTATGATGATGATGAACTTGTGTGATGTGACTGTTGAGTTATTTCCAGTGGATCTGAGGTACACAGATGTGAATTGATTCCAGGATTCAGGTAGTGATGAGATTAACAGCATCAAGAAGTCCTCATCAGTAATGACACTTCCTAGCATGCCAAGCTCTTCCTGGATCCAGTGCATCTTGGTGGTGTGCTCAATGATGTCAGTGGATTTGTTGGCTACAGTACAGTAAAGACAGTGGTGGTGTGCTAGTATTCCCAGTTTTCTTCTAGCTTCCTTTACTAATTTAAGCTGCATCCACATTTCAGCTGACATTTTTGCCCCTGCAATGTGTATTGTCTGCAAGTCACTTAATGTGAGCTCAATTTGGGTCTGTGCTCATCCATCTCCCTCTTTCCACTTCATGATTTCTTTCAATTCTTCAGCTGTCAGTGCTTTTGCATCTACCAGAATTGGTTTCTTTAATGTCCCATCAGCATACTTCAACAGGGCTTGTTCTCACAGGATTGTGGTGATACAACACTTCCATGGAACCCAGTTATGCTCCTGGAGTAGCTCAATGCAGAATAAAGACAAAGGTGGGGTGTCAGACATGATATATAGGGATGGGTTGTAATTTGGTGAGGTGATTGATTATAGTGAGTCTTCTGTAGTTTAGTTAGGGCTGAGGCCTATAACCTGTTGTAAAATAGAGTGTAATAGAGGTAATGAATGCAGCAGTAAACTGTGAGACTTGTCTGTATGAGAGAGAATAAAATGAAGAGGATGTAAAACAAGTAATTAGTGGGCTGGTCTGCCTGGTATATATACTACAGGGTATGTACTTCTAGAATATACTATTGCCTACTAGTGTCCTTGTGTTACAATTTTTCCTTTTATCTTATCTTATTAGGTGCTTATTGCTTATCTTATCACTCAAAGCACCTTCACTGCACCTATACCGAACCATTCACACCAGGACTGCTGCACCTCGCTAATGCAGGATGTTCACCACATACATACCACCCTCTAGAACCTATTATTAGAAACATTGAACTTGTATATAAGTAGTACAGTTCTTGCTGTAATACCTCAGCTTTGAACTATAGTTTATCTATACCAATCTTCTCTCTCTACTGAGTCCAGCTCTAAGCAGCCCTCCTCTTCTCAGAGTCTTAGACCCTCGTCATCTCTCCAGTGATTGTCCGAATGCAAGACAGCCGAAGACCTAGACCCAAGTCTAGGATCATGTGAAGTTTGGGTCTTACAGTTAGTTCAAAGCTTCTCTACTGCACCAACAGAAAAACCATATGTTTCTCATCATCATCATATCTGCCATCACCCTCACAATCACAGCTGGAGCACTAGCTGTGCTCAGTGCCATCCTAATCATCTTTGCTGCCCTATACTATGACACCCTCATAAACCCTGAACCCCTGGCAAACCATCATGAACTGGAGACACAACAACCCCTTCCTAGACCTACTGTTCCCGAATCAGAGGGTAGGCAGGAACTGGAACCCAACACCTGAACCATCAGCCCCATCCATGGAAACACAAATGGTCCAACATACGACAGTCACCACACCCCCGATTCACCCCTAGTCCTCATATCAAACCACCCACCCACCCAGGCAGAGGCTGAGGAACTCAGCTGGTACCTTCTTCGCACCCTCAGATTCGAGTCTAAGTCCTTCTCCCAGCCCACATGAGAAATGGAATTCCATATCGAGGAGGGAGACTGGTTTTACTGAGGACCTGAGATCATTGAGTTCAATTCAGACTGGAATGAGGAATACAAATATGACATAGACAGTGAGGATGACTACCAACTCCCCATCATTGAGGAGGAGTCTGACGACAATGAATCCACTGTCGTCGGGACCCTCAAACCTCACCAGATCCCCCTACCAGACTCCCCAGCCAGCATGCATCATGCTCTCCTGAACCCCTTCCCCCACCCCAGAATATGACACAGAGGACAGAGATGTCCCTGAGATGGACCTCTCCAAACCTCCTCCCCTCTAGGAATATGACCCTGAATATCCCACCATCTTCTACTGGTCCACCGATCTCCCTGACTGCCCAGAGGCCTTCATCCAGAACATCCAGCATAATCTCCCAGACAACCCACTCAACCCACATGGACTCAACTATGAGTGGCCCAACCTATCCCAGGATGACACAGACATACTTGGCCCAGCCAGGACCGCTGCCTGGGCAGTATGACAGGAGGACATCGACACATGAATGGGATATAGACTATGATGATCCATGGACTTCTGGCTTGCAATCCACCATGCCCCCCTCCTCAACCTTTGCACCGCCACTGCAGACGACATCAGCACCCACATTGAGGCCAACCTGGAATGAGAACTACATGGACCTGCTGCTGGCTCACATGTACACACCTATGACCAAGGACAGCAGAGGAACAACAGGAGTTGGAATGAACCCATTCAGAGGACAGCCATGCTAAAGCTGAATAACATCCTTTATATTAAGGAAACCCCAAACAGTGTTGTAGGTAGAGTAGTAGTAAGTTCCTGTACTAATAATAGACATGATGGTACCATACATTACATCAGCCCAGATCTCCTTGGCAGGTTCAGCAGGACTCATCTTTGCTGACACCTGCTGAGAGACTGCCTGCATGACCACTTGTAACTGTGTCAGGTATATGGTGCATTTGTTCCATATTGGGAGGATGGCATATTCAGTACATAAACAAAAAACATATATCATAGACTATCATAGGGTGCCAAGTATGTATCACATGGCAATCAAATGTCAACAAAATTTTACAATATAACCTCTTTAAAATTACATTTTCCAGATCAATCGCCACTCCTAGTGTTTTGTGATACCCATTCCATTCATTGTCCTTGTTCCACCTCCCTCACCCCAACCACCACCATCCCTACTATCTGTCCATTGCCACAACAGTCCAGGATTGTCAAAACAAGGGTAATACATACATTTCTGGTCATATCATGGTTTGATGTTGCTTCATATTATTAAAATGCAATATTTGTGTCTTACAGTATATATGTATCATGGTGTAGTTGTTCCTCATCATTGTTCACAGTCTATCTCCATGGAAATAACATTTCCACCATGTTCCAAACTCGCCCCCCTCAAAAATCAGGCCCACATACACTTCTTCTACTGAGTCACAGTCCTGATTGAGTAAGTGATCCACTTTTGAACCTAAAAGCTTGTTTTATAGGTCTCCCATGACTTGATTAAGCTCAATGTTGAAAGCCTGTTTTATGGGTCTCCCATGAGTGGATTAGGCTTAATGTTACTGCTTCTTTCAGAAGGCAACCATTAGCTGTTGTGATCACCAAAAAAAGTCAATCAATTCTGACACCTGAGATCTGCTTTACATTCATGAATGTTGTAGCATAGCATAGTTACATGCATGAAGTAATATTTGTTAGAACACTTAATAATATCACTTTGGATCCTGGTGATTGCTTGCTCCCTTGAACCATGCCTCCTCTCACCATTGCTGACCTCCTCAATCCAGTTCAAGTGACTGTATTGATGACACCCAGTGGGTCTGATACTCCCAAGCTGTTATTGGCTGGTACCAGGCCATTCAAGATAGAAAACGATCTCTGAATCAACCAGAGAACCCATATATCTATTTTATATCACCACAAGGGTGATGAAGTTATTGAATACCCTGAGACAACACTAAATACTGATACCACTGTGGGATATTTGCTCCACATGGCTCGCACTGACAAACCATTCAACCCTGTTCCCAATATTGTGTACTCTGTGGGAAAACCCTCAGGGCAATCCAAGGGACACAAGTACAGTATCATGTTAGGTTGAGACGGAAAACCCATGCCATGTTTGGTCAATTATACTACTTGTAAGTGACACTGGTGGTATATAAATGACAGTGATCAGATGATAACTTTGTATATTGCAGGCCAGGGCATTCAAATATGTCCATTCATGAGCGATGATATAAAGATCACCTCACATACTGAAGGTTTGAGAGCAGCTCTTCAACTTCAGCTGGATCAGAGAAATGCAGGCAGAGCATCTTTCACTGCTGAAGAAGAGATACTGAACAAGACCAACACATGGTTCAGATATATTATGGACAATGGTTGTGGGTACAATATTCAAGAGGCCATGGAGTATAGTGAATGGGAGCAAGCCATCAAAGATCACATACAGCTAATACCTACCAAAGCCAAGCAGGGTCAGAAGATGAAGAAAACATGCCAAGGAAGAATCAGTATTAGGGAACAGTCCTATATCTGGTAAATCTTTATGATGTCATCATCATTTAAACCAGTAATAATGATTTTGTGTCAGCTGTGAACACTACAGGAGCTGCTCATGCAAACACTTTGTCTTGTACCCTGCTTGTGGAGGAGGATACAACTTTGAATATTTGTGTGCACTGATTGTCAATGATGAGCCTGTCATTAGTAAAATTGAGCTGTGGGCTCACCAGCAAGGGTATGGGCCTGTTGATGAGTTGCACCACTGTTCACAATATCAACTCTGTCAAGGTTAACTGTGGTCAGTAGAATGGCAATTTTTTATAAATTCGATCTCACCACTTTCAGCAGAGAACAGACATTGGACATCAAGTAAGGGTGACATGCTAATGACTGAAATAGTGCAGCTGTCTTGCTCCAGTCATTTTATAAAGATTCGACTGGAGGATGGATATTGGGAAGAGTGTCCAAAAATACTCCTGATATGCCATAGTCCTCACACTCATCCAATCCCTCTTTCGACTGCCACTCCCATTCAAATAAAGGCTGAGATTAAAGCCTTGATATGTAGTCTCAAACATGAACTGGTGGACATGACCCCTTAACGTTTCTGTTGACATCCTGCAGTGATCAACCAGGTGAAAGAACTCTGCCCTGCAGTTGAAGAACCTATGGTTGCACATCTTCACCCATCATTGGCCAATCTTGACCATATAGCCTCATACATCCATACTGAAGTCAAGGTGGTGTTGCCCCATGGGACTGGCTGGGATAGTACATAACTGGAATGACTGTATAAACAGGTGACTGGGATATTTATAGGTGTGGTGCACATGAAAAGAATTCAGGATGAAGAAGGAGGTACCCCCTATATCCAAGTTATCAAACAAATGTCTTGGCATTCACTCAAACATGAGTGGGATGAGGCCGATGAAAGTGATGAGGAGGAGGGTCCTCTGAGCAGATCCGATGATGATTGCTTCCAGCTCATTGTATGTATGCTGCCAGAGCATAGTCAAGATTTCCTCCAGGCTAAGTGGATCCAGTGCGACATATCTTTCAAGTGTGTCCCAGGCTGGAACAAATTTGAGTTGGTCAGCATAGACTGTAAGATGAACCAAGGTGAGTTTTCTTCCAATAGTTGGTTCTCTTTATTATGCTTACTGCCCCAAGTGCTTGTTCTATGTCGAGCATTCTTAAATTCAGAATATACATGCACTCATCAAATTTTATTCTGTGCTATTAGGTCCATAGTGTGACAGGACATGGGTAAGCATATCCAGTACTGACATCTGCATTCTCCTTCTCTTGAAGAGCATTGAGGGATACTGCACTGGACAGCTGACCAACATCGCAGACAGGCTAAAGGTAAAAGCTATTGTTCATGGTTCTAGATGAATTCTTATCATTGTGCCTAGGGTTAGGTCTTCATTTGCAGGATATCGCCAGAGAGATGGGAGAGGAGCAGAGGGATTTGCATAAGCCAGGTCACTCCCTCTACAGCTTAGGAGTATATGAGCATCTCCATCAAATCTTGCACATATGTGAGGCACACATTACTCAGGGAATAGCAAGCTGTGCAGTTCCAGATTATACAGTAAAAGAGAAGATGCACAGTCTTCTTTGCATGCAGCATCCAGACTGGGATGGAGCCATAGCCTATATTGAATGAGAGGGAGGAGCGGCAGGACAAGGTGAGTCCTTGGTATTTCTGTCCTTTGATATAGGACTCATTCTGCTGTTTAGCTTGGCTCAATAACAAAAGGGACTCTAAATTTGCTTTACAAGGGATGTGCTGGGAAAAAAGTTTCATTCCACTGAGCATTTGGCAAGTTGGAGATACTACAACAAATGCAGCAGAGATGTCACATATTGACATATACAGGGAAAGGATGCCATGTTCTTTAGTAGGAGGTATCTCTCATGCCCACCACTATGATAAGATGCCCCTCCATATTCATTGTGTGAGTTGGATTAGTACTTCTGTTTAACCTTAACTGGAGCCTTGTCTAGATCACCCAGAAAATGGGAGTCAAGGCCAGCTACAGGCCTACCACCATTGTGGTCTCAGTCGTTAGAAAATACAAGCATACAGGTCAGTGTAGTTGCCAGATCGGGGTGAATACATACTCATGGGCTCGCTGTAGTTATACATCATACCTGGAAGTTCAATTTTATAAACAAATGCATCAGGGATCAGAACGAATGCCTTTGTAAGTCCTGGGAATGGTATCAAAGTGCTCTACATAGGCTGTCAGTCAAACCTACTGATCTCAATGCTATTGAGTCAGCAGAGAAACACAAGAAGGCCTACAAGAAACACAAACAGAAGAGTTTGGACCTGAAAAAGCGATTGCATGGGCAGTCATCAGGATGAGTCAGAATAGTGATTGTGGAGTAGCCATAGTAGTCTTAATTTCCAATTGATTACTGTGTATAAACTTATACAATGTCAGCCAAGATAGTTGGTCAAGATTGAATGGTCACCAGGGTATTGTTCAAGTCACTTGTTACCAGTATCGTCTCTGTCTCCCATATCATTTAAGTCTCTTTCATCTTCTGTATCGGTCAAGTCGCTCGTCACCAGTATCATTTCTGTCCTCCATACTGTTTATATCCATTTGGTCTTTTGTATCATTTTTTAAGTCTCTTTTTCTGTATCATGTCCTGTCCTCATTTGTCTGTCACCTAATCCCCCAAGCTTTGGGTCACTCAGTTTTGGCAGACACACACCATAAACAAGGTAAAACAACCAATGAGATTTATTATTGTAACTACAACACTGCATGAAGAATCTAATATTTTAGCTTAAAATATTAAATTCTATAACTATTTATTTTTGCTAACCTTTAAGCTTAAATATTAAAATATTATTCTAAATATTTTTGCAATATTCTTGATTTTTGGAAAAAATATTGGAAATTTCCCAAATATTACAAATATATTGAAAAGATTTGCATAATATATTAAGATAAAATATTAGAAAAATAAATAGTTATAGAATCCAATATTTTAAACTAAAATATAAGATTCTCCATGCAGTGCAAGGAATGTTAACTACTTGTATAAAATCATGTTTTTTATTCAATTTCTAGTGTTGCATTTGACCGGAAGCATCTCATTGGTTTCCTTTTGATCCTATGCCTCCCTGGCTTCCTGCTGCTCTGCCAAAATTTCCCTCAAGACAGGAGCAATGGAGATTTTCTCCCCTGGATTGGAGAGCCCAGCACCTGTCTGTAAAAAAAGCTGAAGTTCTTTTTTAGTAGACCAACCCATTGCTTTGGACACCTGCTTGGCATATTTGACCACTTGATCAGCCCAGGGAGTCTTCTTGACTCACCCCAATGCCTGAACTTGCTCTTCATTGAGCCACTTCCATTGCTCTGAGGTAGCCTTATCTCCCAGAATCATAAGCCTATAAGCCTGTGGATGACTTGGTATATATGCAGCAGGCTCTAAAATCATGTGCAGAAATGCACCAAGACTGCATTTATATCAGACTGGGAATTTCATCAGGTGGATCCAAGGCAGTATGTAGGTGAGGCTTACGCTTCTTGGGATTTGTAGGGAGGGCCAGTATCATCTGAACTAATCCCTCATACACTTGTTCTGGAGGGTGGTCTAGGTTCATCGACCACATCCCTGAAGCCCTGTCATACTGCCTTGAGAGTCCTGTTTGATGCATCATGTCCAGGGACCAAAAAGATGCTCCTTGCGTGAAGCTGAGTTCTGGAGTATATACAGCATGTATGGTCCCAGGCAGTTGAAAACTATGAATGTTGCATCAGCACAAATATGGGAATAGCAAGACAAATGAGTGAAACTCACTAAAGATCTCCTGGCAGCAGAACCAGAGTGAAATATTTGGTGATATCACGGTATTCAAGATGTTCTTTTGGGAATGTCACCACCTATAGTTTACTTCCTTGTTCCCTGATTATGAGAGTCATCTTGCCATCCACATCATGGTGCTCATCCATGTACATGGCTGCATGATGGAGAAGGTCCCAGTTCATATCACTCCACTGCTCTTATGACAGTCCATGAGGCCACTCATATTGTGATGAGGTGTTGTTCCATGCATCATACCCATCATCCATCAGACTGGACCCATATTTAAGTGCAAACTCAAGTATTAAAGTTTCAAACTCACCCAAAAGGTGGAGGTGCTCCTCGATGCATCATGGGGACATTAAGAATCTTTTCATTTCATGTGGGGTCAGCCAGGCCATCTATGAATTCTGAGTGGAACATCTTCTTATAAGGAAGGAGTGGATGCTTCTTCTGGTGGACAATGTCTGAATCTTGAATCAGTGACTGTAAAAGATGCTCCCAAGATGAGGGAATCATATACCATGCACTTCAATCACTCTACCAGGCTGTATGTTCCACTGCATAGCCATATATTCAGATGTTAATTGCTCGACTACCTCTGGCATATGAAATCCTTCCAACTTAATGCCCCAATGGTGAACCAAATGGTCCATAATGATGTCATTGAGCTTGGCATCTGGCGAGAAAGGTGTACACATGAAGACAACATGTTTATTGGTGTCTTTGAGCATGGGCAATTCCTCTGCATGCCTGCAGACTGCATCGGCTTGCTACTCACAGTCATGAGCTCCTGTGGATGAGAAAAGATAACAGAAACTTATATCCTGAAGTATATTGCACTCATCATGAATAACCAGAGGAAGAGCGACTCGTGCTGGGGTTGGCAAAGACTCAGATTTGGACACACAATCCCAAGTAATGATGGGTGCTTGAGGGTGGATGCCCAGTGCACCAACCCCAAAATCAGTTATATGACATGACTGGGACTAAATACTGATGTTGTTGTCAGTTTGAGTACCAGATTCACTGAAGATACACAAATTGTTGGTTTGAGTCCCAGATTCACTGAGGAGGTGTGAAGGAGGCACAGGATGAGGCTGGGGAGCCAACAATACTGGGTCAATAGGGGGAAGAGGGGGGGTGGGGGGTGGTGTCACACCAACTGGGATAGGTGCACTCCTGGTGCGTGGTTTCGGTGCAGTAGAAGGTCAGGATTGAGAACATTGCTTTTTAGATGGGCCAGGAGCTGGCATCTGTGATCTATGGAAAATGTGAGATTAGAGGGAGATACACGAGAAAGAACATGTACTTTGCAGCAGCTCTTTGTTGTTGCTTTTGCTTGGCCTTCTGCAGACACTTTTCATAGTCTTCTGTGGTATTGCTCTTGCATCTTTCAGTGGCCTCTATCTGTAAGACCCAAACTTCACGTGATCAAAGACTTGGGTCTAGGTCTTCGGCTATCTCACATTCGGACAATCACCGGAGAGATGATGAAGGTCTAGGACTCTGAGAAGAGGTAGGCTGCTTAGAGCTTGGCTCGATAGAGAGTGGTTTGGTATAGATGAACTATAGTTCGAAGCTGAAGTATTACAGCAAGAACTAGGCTACTTATATAGTGTTTCGGTCGTATCTAAGAATAGTGAATAGAGTCCATGGTACATGTGGTAAACGTCCTGCGTTAGTGAGGCGCAGCAGTCTGGCTGTGGATGGTTCAGTAAAGGTGCATTGTGGGTGCTTTGAGTGATAAGCACCTGATAAGATAAGATAAACAGAAAAATCATAACATTACCCTCTCATTTAAGACAATCGTCCCGATTGTCAGGTCTAACTTTCCAGGAGTTTCTCCTCGTATTCTTGAATGGCTTCCTGAGCATTTTCCATCTCTCAGTCTCATACCCATGAGTTGTGCTCTCTCATCCATCCCTTCCATTTGACCAAGTAATCCGTTACTTCCTGTGACTTTTTCCCTTTTCTTCCTCTGGTTTTGTGAGTTCTCGAATCCAGTACCTCTTCGATTTCATATTGTTCTTCGTCGTCGATGAGGTCTGGTGGTGGAGGAGCCGGTGTTTGTTGGTTTGGGAAAGCCAGTGTAGTGTATGGGGTTAGGAGTTTTTCATTGAATCGGGGGTGAATCTTCCAGTGGGGTGGCAGTTTAAGCTTGTAGGCTGATGCTCCTGTCTTCTGAGTGATTTCGAATGGTCCGACTCGTTTGTCGTCTAACTTTTTCTTTGGTCATGGGAGGTGTAGGTTGGCGCTGTCTAGCCATACTTTGTCTCCTACTTGATACTCTATGGCGGGTCGCTTTCTTTTGTCGTATTGTGTTTTCATTTGTTCTGCGGCCTTCTGCAGTGCTCATTGAGTATCTTTATGGACTTCCGTTATCTGGCTGGTGAAGTTTTCGGCAGCTGGGTTGACGAACGGGGACGGTCGGTTGGAGTCTGGTACTATCCTGGGGTTTCGTCCGTATAGGGTCATGAAGGGGCTTCGTCCGGTACTGGAGTGAACCCTGTTGTTGTGGGTGAATTCTGCAATGGGCAGCCAGTCGCTCCAGTCTGTTTGTCAATAGTTTATGAAGAGTTGTAGGTACCCTTCAAGTTCCTGGTTGACCCGTTCAGTCTGTCCGTCCGTTTGGGGATGAAAGGCCGTGGAGGCATTCAGGGTGATGTCGAGTAGTCGGTATAGGTCTTTCATGAACGTGGAAACAAACTGGGGTCCTCTATCAGAGATCACTACTTGAGGCATTCCGTGTTTGGCGTAGACGTGATCTCGTAAGATTCTGGCCCATCCTTCTGCGGATAGTTCGACATTGCATGGTATGGGGATTATTGCCTTAGAGAATCTATCCACGATGACCAGCAGGGCATCATATCCTTTAGATTCCGGTAGTCCGGTGACCATGTCGACAGAAATATGGGTCCATGGTCCTTCTGGGATCGCGTTGGGGTGAAGCGGTGCAGCCTTGGCTTGAGTGTTGGTTTTTGTTCACTGACATGCTTCACATCCTTTTACATATCTTTCTATGTCTTTCTTCAGTTTTGGCCACCAGTATTCTTGTTGGATTAACTCCTTTGTCTTTTCGATCCCTGGGTGTCCAGCTGTGATGTGGTCATGACTTTGGGCAATGATTTCTCCTTGTAGGGCATCGTTCCTTGGCACATACACCCTTCCATCATAGAAGAGTAGTCCGTCTTCCTTGGTGATTCCCCGTTTGTGGTTTAGGGAGTTAGCGATTCCCTGGTCCCAGAATTCTGTTTGTCGGAGAGCTTCCCTGATTTGTTCATGGGTCTCAGTCATCGTGGGCATGATCAGGGCTCTGAAGTGTTCTGGTTGGAGTATGATAACGTCGTTGTTGTCATCTTTTCCTTGACTGTGGTCGTCTCTCCTGGAGAGAAGGTCAGCCTTTTTGTTGGCAATTCCTGGCAGATGCTGAAGAGTGAAGTGGTATTCGGCCAATTCTGTGACCCATCGGGCCTGTCTGCGATTCAGCTTTTGGGGTTTTCAGAAGTACTGGAGATTCTGGTGGTCTGTCCAGATCTCCACATCTTCTAGGGCTCCCATTAGGTAGTGGCGCCATTCATCTAGGGCGAGCATTATGGCGAGCAGTTCCTTGTCATAGATTTCGTAGTTTCTTTCGGTGGTGTTCAATGCTTTGGACATGAATGTGACCGGTTGCCACTTTCCCTCCTGCTGTTGGCTGAGTACTGCCCCAATAGCTCCATCGCTGGAGTCGGCTTCTACTTTGAACCTTCCCTTCTCTGTCAGGATGGCAAGCACTACATCTTCCACCATCTGTTTCTTCAACTGCTGGAAGGCCTGATTCTGGGCCGTTCCCCAGGTCCATTCCACGTTTCCCGTGAGTTGAGTGAGTGGTCATACAATTTTGGAATAGTCTTGGATGAACTTTTGGTAGAAGTTCGTGAATCCGAGAAATGATTGTAGTTCCTTTTTCTTGGTCGGGGTTGGCCATTCGGTGATTCCTGCCACTTTTACTTTGTCCATTCTGACGGAGTTTTTGCTGATGATAAATTCTAGGTATTCTGTCTCTAATACCTCGAATTCGCACTTCTCCGCTTTCAGAAAGAGCTTGTTTTCTCATAGGCATTGGAGTACGTGTTTGACGATTCTCTGGTGTTCTTCCAGGGTTTTGGTGAAGATCAGGATGTCATCTAGGTAGATCGTGACCTTCCCTTCCGCAATAAGGTCTTTGAAGATGTCATTCATCATCCACTGGAATGTGGCTGGTGAGTTTGTTAATCCGAAGAACATGACCGTGAGTTCAAACAGGCTGTGGTTGGTCCGGAAGGCTGCCTTTTCTTCGTCTCCTTCCTTGATTCATACGTTATTGTACCCTCATCTGACATTGAGTTTGGTGAAGTACTTGGCTCCCTGGAGTTTGTCGATAAGTTCGGTGATGAGGGGGAGTGGATAATGATTCTTTATGGTCATTTCGTTCAGTTTTCAATAGTCTTGGACGGGTTGAAGGGATCCATCCTTCTTTTTTACAAAGAAGAATGGGGAGGTGAAGGGGGATTTCGAGGGATGGATTTGTCTGGATTCTAGATTTTCGTCTAGGAATTTGTTGAGTTGTTTTTGTTCGTTCCTGTTTAAGGGGTAGACCTTGCAGTCTAGGGTGGATCTAGCGTTCGGAATGAGTTTGATGGTGTGGTCCCAGGGTTTTTGCTCCAGGAGTTCGTCGAAGTTCTCTTTCAAGAACAAGTCTCGGTATGAGCGATACTGCTCCGGTACCATTTCTTCGAAAGTCTTCTTCGGCTTGTCTTTGTTCGCTTGGGCAGCTAGGTCATTTGCATGGTGTACGGCGTGTATGACTAGCTCCTCCTGCATGTTGATGGCCAGTATCATCTCTCCTTCTTCAAGTTCTTCATCCCACCTATCATCTGGATCTGTGTCGGGTATTGGGAACAGGTTTTTTGTGCATTAGCATCGTCCAAAAATGAGCGTGCCGGTCTTCCAGTTGATTATCGGGTTATGGTGTTTTAGCCAATCGTGACCAAGGTAGATATCCTTGGTTCCGAGGTCGGTGACTGTGAGGTCGATCTGCTTGCTGTGGTCCCTGATGGTGAGTCGTAATTCAGCAAATTCTGTTATACTCCTGGCCTTGTTGCATGTTCCGTCCGCATTGTAGACAGGAATAGGAGCAGCAGTTTTCCGGGTGTATAGTCCGTGTTTTTCTACGTAGGATCGGTTGATGGAGCTTCCTGTGCATCCACTATCAACTAGTCCTTTGGCGATGTGTTCTTCCTGATTGACAGTGGATTCGAGTCGAATGTCCACCATCAAGTCTCGGCCGATACTCTTGGTTCCACAAATGTATCGGATCGGTTCTCAGAGTTCAAGAAGTAGCTCCCTCGCTTCCTCTCCTCCCTTCCTTAGTCGAGTTATGAGTTCATCTACTAATTCCTCATGTCGGTCTTTATGTATCCAATTATTCAGGCATGCCTTTGCTTCTGAATAATTTCGTGCCCCTTGTATCGCTCGGAGCGTCCAGTCGACTTCAAAGGGTTTATACCAACACCACGAATGTGGCAGAGCACTAGTGTCTGGGGTGGTAGGACGCCAGTCTTCATCGCTCTGTATATCCTTTTCTTGGGATTCTGTCTTCTGGGCCGCCCACCATCATTGGTAGGCAGTTTCGTCTTCTTCGTCGGGTACCTCTACCATGGTAACCTTATGGCCCCTTTTCACTGTCTGGGCACTAACAGCTTCCTGTCCTGCAGCTTTGGTGTCGTCCTTTGCCAGTCATGCGTCTTCATTGGGGTTGGGCGGAGGAGGAACGATGGGAGGATACCTACTTCCAGTCTGTACACCAGGGCTAACCCTTCGAGGGTCGGGGGGCTGGTCCATGATCATCACATTCTTGTTGCATGAACCGTGACTGCCATTACCTACTGGTGCCAGCAGTTGGGTAGGGCTGTGCTCTGTTCCTTTGCTGCTTCCGACTCGGTGGTTCATTTGTTTCTCTAATCCTTCCCTGGCATTGCCTTTCCCTGTAGGCGGGTCAGATGGTTGTGGAGGTCCTGAGAGAATGTCGGCTGATGTCATGTGGGGGCTCTCTGCCCCGTGCCCCAGAGGTTCGGACTCTGTGGTCTTGGCCTTTGGCAGGCACTTGAGTTTCGCTGCATTGGTCCTTGCGAGGTATGTCTTGGCCTTCGGGGAAGGCGCGGAATCTTTCGACTTCAGAGGTCCGAGGGTGTCCTGTCTACTCAATTCAGACCCAAGTCCTAATACTCATGTTGAGGGCTCCAGCACCACCTGGCATGTCCCCTCCCTCACAGTGGGCTCGGAGGTCGTGTTTTCATGGTTGTCGTTGTCCAGTTGTGCTAGGACAGCATATCGGTTCAATTCTGTGGTGGGTACTGGGTTGCTATTTGTGCTGGAGACGTTAAGAGCGATAGATTCTGAGGCAGTATTTAAAACATGCGATGTAACTAAAAAGCTTTTATAAGTCCGACCAGCATGTGACAATTGCATACCAGGACCCGAGGAAGCGGCTGTCAAAGGGGAATCGAGCCCTTGACAGCCTACTCTTTTACTTCCTCCACCTTCAATTCTGATTGTCCTGGCTCAGCTAGTATGACCGAGCGAATATCCTTTGCATCCCACTTCTTGGGGCATTCCTTCGATAGATGTCCTTTCTCTTGGCATTGATAACATCTCCCTTCTTTTTGCAGCCTGTCTATCTCCATTGCTTGCCCTTGGCCATGATACATGGTCCATCTTCCCATCCCCGTATCCCTGTTTGTCATCTCCCCTTCTCCTGTCTGCTTGGCCAGTGTCGAACTTGTGGCCCCAGCGGGTTTGCTGGGGCTTGGGTGCGGCGGTCTGGGCTTAGTGCCTGGCAGGAAGTGGGTGGCGATGTTGGAGCGGAATGACTGATCCTTGATCCATTCCATGTGGACAAGTTTGATCCTTTGGCACCATTCTGGGTAGGTCTTAGGGACGTTGATTCCTCCAGCGATGATGGAGTCAATGTAGTATTTCGGTACTCCGTTGCGGGCTGCACGAGTCATGTGTCCCTTCTCTCCGATGTCGTAGCATAGACCGGCCAACTTCGCAAGCTCTTCGAGTTTGCTGAAGTAGGTCTTGGCATCATCTTTGTCTAATCAGAGGAGATACATCTCCTTCTCGTGCTCTTCTTTGACTGTGGGGTTTCTGAATTGTTCCTTGACGAGGCTAACGAAGCCATCCCAGTCAGGGTATTGGTAGTCGCTGCCATAAGAGTCATAGAAGTCGCTAACCTTGTGGATCCACCAGTCCTTGGCGGGTCCTTCGAGGAGGGAAGAGGCGAGAAGGGTTTTCTGCGCCAGGGTGTGGTAATAGATTCCATGACTCGAGAAGTAGGCTGAGCAGTCCACCACAAACCTTGTGATGTCTGTGTGATCCCCTGTGAAGGGTTTCGGGATCTGATACAGGATCAGTTTGATCCCATAAAAGGGGGCTCGTTCCGGTCCTGTACCAGTGGGTTGGTTTGGAGGTTCTGGGGGGAAGTTTGGTTCCTCAGGATAACCTGGTAGTGAGTATAGGTCATCCCGATCCTGCATTCATTTCTTTGGTGGGGCGCACTGGGATGTTTGAGCTTCTGGATCTTCAGTTCCAGATCGGCTAGAGCCTTTTTTAAGTCTCTTTCCGTATTCTGTAGCTGATCTCTGAGGTCCGCCTGCTTTCGCAGTCGGTCTCGCTCTACTTGTCTGGGGCTGGGGGGGTCTACTGGCATATCGGGGTCTGCAGGGGGTTCCGGTGGGTTAGAGGGGCCAGCTTCGTTGGGTCCTGCTCCGGTGAAGAGGCAGCTCTGGGGGTATGGGATGCGGCATCCGTATTGTCTCGTAATGAATGGTGGTTCGTCTGGTAGTGGCTGGGGGTATTCGAATTCGTAATCCAGATCCCCAAAGGTCTCTGGGTTGTAGTTGAACGTGTCAAATCTAGATGATGCCAAGCCTATGGAGCTCAGTCCAGTAGGTGTTGTGTTGGTCTTCGAGTGCGAGGAGGGCTCGTTCCAGCTCCTCCTGTTCCTCTGGTGTCCTTCAGCATACTCCCATGACTCTGGAGCTGGCTGCGGGGGCGTATAGTTCTCTGTCCAGGTTTTCTTCCATTTGGAGGGTGATGTCATCTGCTGTGGCCTGGCTGAGGGGGAGGGGGGTCTGAGAGGTCCATTTCGGGTACGTCTCGGTCCTCCCATCCTTCGACATTGTACTCGGGGTTTGAGGAAGGGGTTCAGGAGAGATTGATGATGATCTGCTCAGGGGTGTCTGGTAGGGGGATCTGGGATGGCTCGAGGTCCCCAACGAGAGTGGATGTGTTGTTGTTGGAGTTCTCCTCAATGATGGGGAGCCGGTAGTCATTTGGGTAGTCCTCGCTGCTGTGTTCGCTGTTTGTGTCGTATTCCTCATCCCAATTGGAGTTGAACTCAACGACTGTGGGTCTATGGTATGACCAGTCTCCCTCCTCAACTCTGAGCTCCATTCCCCAGGCAGTCCAGGCCTGGATTCCTGGCTCGACTCCAAATCGGAGGGTGCGTAGAATGTACTGGCCAAGTTGCGCGGTCTCTGCCTTGGTGGGTTGCTGGTTCGTGATGAAGATGGGGGGCTCCGGATCGTAGGAGTCATCACTGTTGTATGTTGGACTGTCTGTGTTTCAGGATGCCAGGCGGGGTGGTGTGCTGGGTTCCTGTTGTCTGTGTTCGTAGTCCGACCAACTCTCCCGCTCAGCAGGAGGTTCCAAAGTGGGTTGTTCCATGTCCAGTTCATGCTGGCCACGGACGAGGGGTTTGAGGGTGTGGGTGTAGTCGAGGTAGAGTGTTGCGAGTAGAATGAGGGTAATGCCGAGCATGGTTAGTGCTCCGACAACGACAGTGGTGGATAGGATTGCGAGTAGGATGAGTATGTAGAATAGCATGGGTGGTTCTTGGTGGTGGTGAGGGAAGCTTCAAACTAACTGTAAGACCCAAACTTCACGTGATCAAAGACTTGGGTCTAGGTCTTCGGCTGTCTCACATTCGGACAATCACTGGAGAGATGACGAAGGTCTAGGACTCTGAGAAGAGGTAGGCTGCTTAGAGCTTGGCTCAATAGAGAGTGGTTTAGTATAAATGAACTATAGTTCGAAGCTGAAGTATTACAGCGAGAACTAGGCTACTTATATAGTGTTTCGGTCATGTCTAAGAATAGTGAATAGAGTCCATGGTACATGTGGTAAACGTCCTGCATTAGCGAGGCGCAGCAGTCCAGCTGTGGATGGTTCGGTAAAGGTGCATTATGGGTGCTTTGAGTGATAAGATAAGCGATAAGCACCTGATAAGATAAGATAAATGGAAAAATCATAACACTATCTGTCTCCTGCTCTTCTTCCTGGGCACAGCAATTGGAGGATACCTTGCCACAATTTCTTGTGGGGTCACACTAGGTTTGATATCAGCAAAGCAGATAATAAATGGATGGGTATAACATGTACTCTGGATGTCTGTGCTTGTATGAATTTACTGTGCATCAGCAACACATGGCTAGTCAACATTGTGCTTCGCCATCAGATTCCATGTCATTGGGAGGTGGGGTCAGGGCTAATCACTGTCCTTCACTGTCAGATTCCATCTGGTGGGTGGACATGGGTGGGTTCAATGACATTGTAGTTGAGAAGTACTGTGGATGCATGTTGAGGACTTTAATTTACAATTGAACATGTCAATCTTACCAGTGATTGTTGTTCTGATTCTCATTGTGGCAATGTAAAAAAAATACTTTATTAGACATATAATATGAGTACACTACTCTAAGTACACTAATTTAGCTCATATGAGTTCAAAGTCAAGAGAGAAAAGATTATGTTGATGAGCCTCCAGGCTCTGTATGCTCAGAATTTCACAGATTTACTGTTAATTTCTACACCCAGTCCACCTAGCGGACTTTCACTAAACCAGCCATTGCTGACACAGCAATACCACTGTTGTATCATGGCAATATGACTTCACACGTTTGTTATCCATCCCATCTTGAAATCTGACACTTCATGGCATTACGGACATGTTAACACTGATTTTGATGGGCCCTCAATTGTATATGGTAATACCGCATCTGCATTAAAGCACGTCGCTATGCATCATTGATCACTAGACCCTATTGACATCACCTATCACCACACTCATCCATCAAAGATATCAACCTATCATGGATATTCCAGAACTATGGTGACTCAAGCTGTTACTTTGCCAAGTTGGCATGTCATTAGAGATGCATTGGGCAACCTCAGCAACACTAGCATGTCTTTACAATCTGCAGCATACGCAGTCGAAACAGCAAGACCTGGCCCGATAGCCAGACTCCACTATAGAATGTTTTCTAACCAAGCATGGCAATTTGAACAATGCTGTATACTTCAGCTGATGGATATAAGTCACGATTATTCAGGATTTACTCAGCTAAGGCCTTACAGCCTTAGTAAAAAGTCACTTGGGATTCTATTAATATATGTAGGACTTTTAGTATAAAAATGTAGATTACAGTAGTGTTCAGTACTTTTTGATCCCAGTGGGTACACTCTCATTCACCAGACTATGCTTGTATTGATTCTCATACATGTCAATCTGTTGTAAACCACAGCAGTGGGAGGCTTGCAGTAGGTAAATACTGAAATTGTGAGCTACTAGAGCTCGGAACAAGCTCCTTAAATACTATAAAAGTATCTAGAATATTCTACCTCAAGTACCTAAAATTATCCAAGTATCATGACAAATTACTAAGCCGAATGTTCAGGAATCTTCTGGCATAAGCTTGAAGTTGTAAATTCCAACACAATCTATTGTACATCATATTCACTGCATGCACCAATAATAAATTGACTAGTCAGACCAGCAACTCTCTATGAATCCATCCATCATTTCTATAGGATCTCCATATGTTTATTCATTGTTTCATGACAATATTCATCTTGCATCACATATAGTCGATTGCATGTCAACTCACAGTATTGCTTGAGTTATTCCATGGTTCTTTAACTGTGAAGAAGATGTTTCCGTCCCTCTTTACTCTTAACACTATTGGTACATGTCAATATTGTGCCAATATGTGATCAACTGCACCATACCTCACCCCCCATTTACTTTATAGGCAGCACCAGTTTCAACTTCACCAGATAGGACCATTTTACCAGTTTTCACCTTTGCCATCGTCATCATCACCCACTTGGGTAGTCTCAGAGCAGACTTAGGATCAGTACCAGTATAGGACCAGTTCAGCAATTGTTTCAGTATAGGAAATCCCAGTGTGGATTATAGGATAAGTTTTTGACATCAGATAGAATCATTTTCAGCCCAGCACCGTTCGCTTCCAGTTTCTGTATCAGCCTGTCCAGTTTAGGATCAGTTTCAGCATCTCGTCCACATTTATTTGATCGACCAGCACATTTATTCCCAGCATTGCCAGTCCCTCAATCTATTGCTGTATCATTCAGGCATTTCCCTCTCGTTTCCCCACTCGTATTAATGTCTCAAGCACGTTTTCTCGAGTCTCATTCTCTGTTTCCATTTCAGAATACAGTTTCTTGATATTCACATCATATCAGGTGCTGTTCCCTCTCGTTCTATGAGACCCTCATGACTTACAGTCATTCTTTCGATTCTTTGACTCTCATATCGTATTATCTGCTTGACTGCATAGTCTAAGTGTATCTTCACACCCTTAAAGCTTTGATTTACTGCACAGAGGTGCCCCAAACCCACTCGCACACATGATCATCCTAGTATTACCGTGTTCACATGTTTATTCTCCATACTCTGCCTGAGTTTGGTTTTGCTGTTGCCATGGAAGTCTAGGTTCATCAATGTAATTCCCAATCCCACAGCAATCTGGCCTGAGAGAAAAGTCTGCCAGGCACAACCAGCCATTCAGTTGTGCCCAGCAGACTTTTCTCTCTGAGAATATCAAACATGAGCCAATATTATGTAAGCTCTTCCTTTCTCTTTTGCATACCATGACATCATGGCTAAGTGTGCAAGCAAAAGAGAAGGTAAGTTTCACTCTGCTTTGAATACTGTTGTAGTTGGTTGTATCATGAAATATAATGGCTTGTCCTTTGAATGAAACTTAAGAGCAAAAATAAGAACTAACTGAAATTACAGTTTCAAACACGTCAATGTGTCAAGAGCTGATGGTATTTTTTGTGTGATGCACCTATCTAACCCCACATGAACTCAATTCTGCTCCAGTCAGCATTCATAGATCTAGAGGCTGGTGTCAACCATTGAGACATGCTCAAGTCCAGCAAAGAAGAACTCACTGATTTTATTGAAGAAGCACAGGAAGAGGGTGATACAAGCAATGTAGACAATGCTTCCACCAGCCCTTCTATGGTGGCTCCTGTACTTGGCATTTCTGAGCCAGAAGAACTGTGGAAAAGTCTATTGGAGAGGGTGACTTTTTGTGCCACCTGAGGTCAGATGGTCCAGGAGACACAGGACCATAACTCAATTCATGATGTCCCCCCTGAATTCTGGATTCTGTCCGTCTTTGTGAGTACTCATTATTTTGCCTTCTATTCTTTCACTCACTGGGTGCTGAAGCCAGGCTGGAAAGACATTGTCATTTTTCATATTGGTCATTGTGCATAACCTGAACACAGGATCAAGGCCACCTTCTTCATTCCGCACCTCAAGAAGCAAGTATGGCTGGAGGTGGACATGTCAAACATGTTGAAAGAATGGCTGAAAGAAATACCTGGAGTCCGTCTCCACAATCAGCAACTTCTACTTCATACACTTACTAACAACCCTGCTAATTCCTCCGAGGTCACTCCCTCAGCTTTCTGGGTGAGATGGATCCAGAGTTCCCTCTGTCACAGGATGGGAATGGTTTCATGGGTGAAGTCCTCTCTTCCAGTCTGGGCACTGTTATCTCCAGCTTTTTGCACCTGTGGGCTCTGCCTCTTCTCCTTCAACTGAAGCACCTTCATATATTTGCAGGTCAGTACAGTGTTTTCCACATTCCTTCTCTTTGTAGGAGACCTGCATGCTGTCTTGGTTAGATTGAGTCCTTGATAGATGTTTAGCCATTATTACAATGACAAGATGGAACCAAGACTCACTGGGTACTGGTGGGCTCTTCGGTCTCACCTCATCAGACTCTGGAGCAACACTACCTGGTGTTTTGGCTGATGTTGTCTCTACCTTGATGCCTTCTTCAATGTCAGAAAGAGCTGTCTCAAGTGAATGCCAGCATTTTCCATGTTTTTCCTCCCATCGTTTCTTGTAGGCTGGTAATATAATGAGTCATCTAATTCACCTGAGTGCATGCAGAATGTACTGCAGTAGTCAAGGTCTTCAATGAGTGGTGCATCTTCATTGCAGCCTGTCAAACACATTTTAATTGGATAGCTTAGCTCAGTAACTCACTTGCATAATTATGCAGAGTGCTTTGAGGGAGGCCTGGGCCAAAAACTCTGCTGAGATTGACTATGGCTGCATCAGTATCATGCCAGTTCAAGGAGATAAAGCAAACACACCATGGTAGCCACAGTGTTTGCTGATGCAAATAAAGGACCATTGCCCATCAATGTCATCTTCATGGAGGATAGTCTGCACCAGTGATGAAGAAGGGTCTATCAGAGGGCAGAAACAGTTGGGCCCTTCAAGTTCCCATTCCAGCATGTATGGCTGAAGGTTCTCCATACTAATGGGTATGAGTTCTCCATTGTTTTGTTTCCATGCTGGACTATAATAAAGGAATGTGTTCATACCCTCTACTCTGACTTCAAGGTTATATAACAGAGCAACATACTATGACCAGATATTCATCATCACACCCTGGATGGTCACCAAGTGGCAGATGGCCCTGTTTTTGATGAATCCAAGCAACACCTCCACATTGTTGATGCATCTGATCAAGTTGGCAGCTGCATCCGGTGCTGGAGGAGGTGTGAACACATCTCTGGCATTCTCCGATGAGTTTGAAGGGGACATTTGAGACTCTGATAGGAGATTATCAGGCTGTGGATGTGCTATAAGTTGAGGAGGAAGGGGGATTTGAGAGATAGGATCTTTCTAGTCCAAAGGTCATAGACCATGTTACCTACAAAGGACAAGGCAGTACAGATATATATTTCTAGCAATCAATCACTATTTTCCCCTGAGGATACCATTCCAAAAGTCCATGTACTTTCTGCTAGGATTCAAGGCACACTTGTCCCACCCCAGTGAAGGTCAAGGTCCAATATTAATATTAAAATTAAACTTAGAGTTGCAATTACAAACTACCAACCAAAGAGTTCCTTGTCATGGTCTGACAATTGACTGATGGCTAGGTGAACCAAGAGTAATAACCAACCCAAATAACTAGAAAGTTAAAATTTTGGGTTTATGCTCAAGATCGAAATAAACTTAGGTGTTGACATTGTACTCCCAAAATAAAGTGAAGAGTTAAGGTCATGTTATTCAGGAAGTCAAGTGAGAAGGGGAGGATTGGTATTATCAAGCACATTTCTACTGGTCTATTTGTTGGAATGCTCTATCATATCTAGCATCTCCACTACAAACACCTGTCAGAGCTCCCAAAGGGTCACTACCATATCCTCCAAGTAATCCAACTTAGCAATGACAAATTCCTCCATCCATCCATCAGGACACAAGCCATGTTCCACCCACTGGTGTCTCAGCCCCATTATGTAGAGAGTTGTGATTTTCTGGCAACAGTGATGTCAGTGGATGTGGTGAATCAAAATGACAGAGACACTTATGACTTTAAGCTGCCCCACAGCAGCATCAGACTGGTCATCTGTGATGGGCCATTGGTCAAACCACTCTTCAAACAACCACCTAAAGAAAGTGAGGACACAGTTGTCCTGTACAGCTATTTCAAATGGAGCCTCTTGGTGGGCCATCCACTCCTGCTGCTCAGCAGTATAGTCATACTGGATAGCATAATCATGCATACCCATTATTGGCAGCACACCAAGCAAGATGCTGTAAAAGACAACATGAGTACAGCCAACAGTTGAAACAAGGTGAGTACACACAGGTATTCAGTCAATGGGGAGGACATGATGAGAGTGAGTAAAGACTGGTACTCTCACCTGGCAGGCACCTTAAATACATACAGATGGATGGTGGCATTGGGGGCTGGCAGATAACCTCCCTTTTCAGTAGTGAAAGAGTTCTAAAAATACCACAGGCATGCAATGATACACTTATTTTACATGTAAAGGTTGACATAACCTATTAGAACTGAATATTTACATGTAAAATAAGGCTTGCATAAAATGTTATACATGTTAGCCCTACCCCCCTTTCCTAATAACCAGTACACATTGCATCAGAATGTTCAGGACCAGTTACAACATGCCAGGATGCCAAGGGACCAGATTCGTTCAAGGTGCATCAATTGAATTGGGATGCATCACAGGAATTGCACAGGAATGAGAATGTTGAGGATTCAACCATAGCCCATCTTTCTTTCTTTCTGCTTATCTTTCGTTGAGCTTACTTATCTATAATTAGACCAACAACCCCATCACATTTGCTGCTTATATCTACTGTTATACCCCTCTACACACCTCAGCCATTCACTATCATTATGAGTGACTGACTGAGGTGTGTATCCATTCTTATTATTCTTACATACATATTTCTTATGCTACATTATTAGCTGTTCAATCCTTAAGAGGTAGTGTAACTAATACAGCCATTCACTATCATTATGAGTGACTGACTGAGCTGTTTGATCCTTAATAGAGAATATGCAACGTCTTTTATTAGTACAGATCATATGTACTACTCTACCCATTACACATCACTGGGTGCTCATTAGTTGTCTCAGTACTATGTTCAAGTTGTATCTAGTATGTTTATATGTGTAATACTATTTGAACTTGGCAACACTTTCTGAGATAATAAGGAAACGACAGAGTTGGAAAACTCATCTAGGAATCAAAAATCTCACATCCTGAGAATATTAAGTCTGGAAAGATGGCTAATATCATGGCAGCAGCTATAATCTACAGCCTGGTTAGCATGATTGAATGTAAGACTAAGTTGTCAAATCCACCTCAGAAGAAAAAACAGCCAAGAGCCCAAGAACACATGTCTTGTAACATGCATGAGCAGGATTGTCTTCCTGTCTGAACCAAGGCATTGTCAACAAAAATCATGGTGCTTTGGAAATAAAGCTTACAATCCCCCAACCACCTCTCTAATAAAGAATTGACAAAATTCAACCCTCTGCCCCCTAGAAGTATTGTACATGAGCCAATAGATTAAGTTACAACTAAATCACCTGTATCAAATGTCAGTTATATGAACATGAGAATGAAAACATTTACTAACTTCAACATGATCTCCTGGCTGGAAGAAATGCTTCGCACAAAGTCCACCCAAACATACCATCCACCAATTCCAATCTTGAGGATTATATGTAAATATCATCCTTTGATTTGCTGCCTCCATCTCTATGGTCACCACCATCCATCTCGACTTATTATACCCTCATAGAGTATAATGGTAACAAGGGTTCAGCATGGATGTATGCCATCCCAAGCTGCCAAATTGAATAGTGGAATGAAAAGGCAGTATTCAACTCACAATATTGACAGTTTATCTACATTTTCCCTCACAAGATAATTCCCATACCTTTTCTCTGCCTCCAACAGTACCCTTGCTGGGAATTCATCCTTCAAGTTTGAAGAGCAAGGATAAATTTGTTTTGGATTGCCAAAAAATGTGTCTCTAGCTTGCAGGCTGACACAGATATAGTAGTATTTCATCAACATGTCAAAAGTTGATAAGAGTAAAGAAGTAGAGAGCAATTGTGCAAGTAAAGCTAGCAAATTGAGGCCAAAAGCACTTAGTCATGACTTTGATCGACTTGACTCTGAGATCATACCAGCGCTACCATCATATGTTTGTGTCTCCCATGAATATGTTTTGATCTACGTCTATGTTTTGGTCTGTGTCTACATTTGTGTCTCTGTGTCTATGCTTATGTCTCCTCAGCTATGTTCATGTCTCTGTGTATATGTTTTGGTGTCTGCACCTACATTTTTGTCTACATCTACTTTTATGTCTGCATCTCAGTTTGTGTCTTGGTCACTAACTTCAATTGTCTCATTTGTTTTGTCCCAAGATAGACTACTATAACTGCTTAATCAACTATGAAATCAATCTGAGTCAGAGGCAATTACAATAACATCCTCAAGTGGAGTATTTGTAAAAATATCAGAGCTTTGCATCCTTGCCTTTCCTTTTCCCTTCTCAGCTTTGGGGATGCACTTGTGGCAAATTTGGCTCTGGGAGACCTTGAAGCAAATGTGCTTGTCATGAGTAAGCCTCCTGAAGATTTTACCACATTCCAGGCAGTAATCGGTTAGATACTGGAACTCTTGCAGGGATATCCCCATTCCCGATATATAAGCCTGTTCAAGAGCAAGAAGACTTCATGCAGGGAAGGTCACCATACTCTGGAAAAACTCTTTCATAGTACTTGTACCATGTAAAGAGCCTGGAGGTGATGATTAGTTGGGGTGGGTCAAAACCAGAAAACAAAATAAAATGCTGTTTCAGAGGAAAGCTGCCTTGAACATTGTGTTCTGGGCTATTTAGATGAACTGAGTCTGTGGTGGCAGAGAAAGGGTGACAGGGATAACTCACCAACAGCTTTTTTCGACACAAGAACAGATGGGTGGGGGGGAGAAGTCAGTGTCAGAGTCAGGCACAAGTACCCAACTTTTTTTGGGAGACCCTGTTGGGTGTCGATGGCAATCAGGATGTATTGATGTTACGTAGAGAAAAGGAATACACACTGTTTGGTTGGACCATGAGTTTGCACTTGGAGCTGCCAAGAAAGCTTTTGTCTAGTGCATGCAACAGGCTGGATGATGCAGAAGAGGTCGCCACCTTAGTATGGGCTGGAGCAGGGATACAGAGGGGATTTCCCAAAGCTCCCTAGCTCATGAGTTCTTATATGGGTACTAGAAAACATTCACTCTTCATCTCATGACCAATAGAGGTAGACATCACTCACTGAAGAATTCACATTTGAAAATCCTGAGCTTTGGCTGCGATGCAGCACAATGCAGAGCAATTTTCCCTGGGTTCTCATATTCAGCATTGGCGAGGGAGCTCATCATGAAGATGATGGTCTTGCAATACTCTCCAGTAAATGCCACTGGGCACCAGCACAAAGGGAGCACAACATGGGTGTTTGAGGCCTATGTATATTAGAGCAACATAGTACACTCAGAAGGACTACTTACTTATAGTTGCTTTAAGTCCTCTGCAAGAACAGGCCTCAAAACTCTATTAGCATCACTATAGGCAGGACTAGATTGTTTTTAGTAAATGTGAAGTGAATAAAACCAATTGTAAAGACTTACTACTTGTACAACATGAGGCTTTTGTTAACCGGATTGAAGGAAACCACTGCTTGATGGGTACGGAAGTACAACAGTTGGATATTCTGAGCTTTGAGACTGACCATGTCATAATTCGAGTCAGAGATGGGAAGAACATGTGGCAGTTTTATTCTTGCAAGGGGAGAGTTGGGAATCTGGGAGGAGCTCTTGGAGGGGGATGGTGGGAAAGACATTATTGGGGGGGTGTGAACAAATGGTCAGGAAGGCTCCTCTTATAGGCATGATGGTGGGAAACATGTAAACGTTCCTATGTTATGGACCTGTGGACGAAGGCAAAATACCAAAGTTAAAAGATAGATTTTGATTCACTTTTGTGAGGGCAGCAGGTGAGCACTTTAAAAGAAGAAGAAAAGCAGAAATGAGGGAGAGTTTGCCAGCATTAGTTTGGGTTTCAGACAAAAGGTCAAGCACCAAAAAAGAAGAAAAATAGCGGATGAGGAAGAAGATCCACGGTGAAGTCATTTGAAAGGGCAACTACTATAAAAGTGTTGGGATAGCAATCCCGAGCAAGTACAAGAAGGTACTCGAAGATTTGGCATAATTCAGTAGCAGCTGATTTGGACCATGACTTGGATATATTTAGTAATTCATAGTAGATTCTCGAAGTAGTACAAAATGTATTTAAGGACAATGTCTCTCGCTCGAGAGGCTAATTAATTCTCTACTTTACATTCTCCTCTGCTTACTTACAACAGGTTATGGGCCCCAGCCATAACTGAACTACTCACATTGTTATATACTTCGCACTCTCATACTTTACGTACACATGTAGAACCGCATGGATAGCCAGTCCATGTATAGAATTGACCCCCTTAAGGGCCCAGAAAACTACCCGACATGGAAAATCAAGATGATCAATATCTTAACCAATTTAGGTCTAATTGATTATGCAGATGGTAGCCTGAAGGCCCTGGCAGAAGTGGCACTGGTGGCAGATTGGAAGAAGAGTGATAGGAAGGCTCTTTTGACAATAAGGTTGCGGGTCTCGGATGGCCTGCTGGTGTATATTGCTGGTTCTAAGACTTCAGCAGAAGCCTGGAAAGCTCTGAAAGATATGTATGAGTCCAGGGGACCCATGGGAATTGTCCTTGTTAGAAGGAAATTCTTCAGAGCTCAGTGTGAAGAAGGAGGAAATATAGAGGAACACATTAGGACAATGAGGTCCTATCAGGAGGAGTTGGCATCCCTTAAGCAGACTGTTGAGGAAGAGGATTTCTCAATCACACTGCTTACATCACTTCTGGAATCATGGAATTCATTCATTTCATCAGTGGATACTGCAGACTTGAAGGATTCTTACAAGCTGATTTCTCAAATTCTCCAAGAAGACATCCGATTGCAGGAAAAGACTTCTGACCTGACCATGGCACTTACAGCACATGGCAAAAAGAAGTTCAACCCAAAAATCACATGTTATGGATGTGGAGAAACCGGTCACATCAGATTCAATTGCCTGAATGGGAAGAAGAATTCCAGGAAGTCTTGGAAGGGAAAAGGGAAGGGCCAGACTCAGGCATATGCTGCCAAATCGGATTCAGATGAAGAAGACTACACATTTTGCATGGAAAATGTTGCACTCACCTCGCTTTCAGGGATGTCATGGCTAGGGGACTCTGGTGCATCCAGACATATAGTCAAGAATAAATTGTATTTTTCTGACTACACTGAGACCCCAGGACATGAAGTTATTGACGTAGGCAAATCCAAAGGCTTGGGAAAGGGAACCATTAAGATTAAAATGGTTGAAGGGGACAAGACTACTTCAGTCACGCTAAAGGACTGTGTTCACTGCCCTAAAGCACCATTCAATCTTATTTCATTAGGGTGCATCACAGATGCTGGGTTTGAACTCAAATTCAAGGAATCCCAGATGGATATTATCTCTCCACATGGCAAGAGAATTGGCCATGGAGATAAAATGTCAAAACTGTACAGCCTTGACATCATTGCACCTGAAATAACCCAAGCTCACGCTATGAAACCGGCCCGATCATGGCAAAAGTGGCACAGAATATTAGGTCACTTAAATATGGGATCAGTGAAGAGACTATTTAGGAAGAAAATGGTCAAAGGTATGGATGTAGATGAGCTAGCTGAGCCCCAGAAGGATTGCAAAGCCTGCATACAAGTGAAGCATCATGCCGAGCCATTTCTGCATGAAGCTGAAAGGGACTATGCCGAAATAGGTGAAATAACATTCTCGGATCTGTGGGGACCAGCCCAAACTCAGGGTATTCATGGAGAAAGATATTACATAAGCTTTACAGCTGGGAAATCCTGGAGGACAATGTTGTATTTTCTCAAGTCGAAACAGGGTACAGAAATTCGAAAGAAGATCTAGCAGTACCAGAAATATATCAAAATCCATAAAGGGAAGGACTTGAAGTTTATGAGGATTGATAATGGGAAGGAATATGTCAATGAGGAGGTAAAGGAATACCTCCAGGACAATGGCATTCAGTTGGAACTGGCTGCAGCATACTCTCCATCCCAAAATGGAGTTGCCAAGAGAGTAAATCAGACTCTCATGGAGCATGCATGTGCCATGCTAGAAGAACATCACTTGCCAAAATTTCTATGGCCTGAGGCAGTGGCATATGCTATGTACCTGAAGAACCGATCACCAACTAGAGCCATCAAGAATGATCTAACCCCAGAAGAAGTGTTTTGGGGTGCGAAACCGGATATTTCAACACTCCAGGAATTCGGTGTCAAGTGCTGGGTGTTGCAGCAAGATAACAAAAGGTCAAAACTCGACCCAAAATCAAGGGAATTCATTTTTACAGGTCTTACAGATGAATCCAGGGCCTGGAGATATTATAACTCTCATTCCAGGCAGATTCAGACCTCAAGAAATGTCATATTCCCTGATAGCAGCACCACAGAGCCTACAGATAATGACTATATTGTTTCCCACCCTTCACTGCTTGAGGGGAAGTCAGGGTATAAAGTCAAGCAGACTCTAGGTGGAAATAATGATATTTTGGACAATTGCATGGATGCCGAGAGTGCTGAATCAAAAGGGGAAATGCCCCTTGATGCCCTGGCAACTAAATCCAAGATACCCATCTGGCATGGGAAGATGATTGAACCACACGACAAATCGGCCTGGATCACATCACTTACTCAACTGAGTTACTGGATCCTTAATAATCCAGCTGCATGGAGCACAAAACCACTGGAATGGCAGCACGTTGCAATAGAAGAACCTTCGGAAGCTGCAAATATTGCAGTAGACTATGCATGTGTGGAGGAGACTGCAGATAACCTCAGTGATGAGCCATTAAGTCTTGAAGAAGCCAAAACAAGACCAGATTGGCATTATTGGAAGAGAGCAATGGATGAAGAGTATGATCTATTGACTTCTCTAGGTACATGGCAGTTGAAAGAATTACCCCAAGATAGATCTCTTGTTGATTGCAAGTGGACTTACAGATTAAAAAGAGATGGTGATGGGAAAATCACAAGGTACAAGGCCAGACTCATTGCGAAAGGATTTTCACAGATCCCTGGAATTGATTTCTTCAAGACATATGCGCCTGTTGTCAGGCTGGATACATTCTGCCTACTTATGGCAATTGCCACACAAAGAAACTTGATCATTCATGGAATGGATGTTGTCGGAGCTTACTTAAATGGTAAACTTGATGAATCTATTTACATGGCACAGCCACCTGAATATTCAGATGGGAGTGGCAAAGCGGCACACCTTAGATTGACACTATATGGACTCAAGCAATCTGGCCGAGTTTGGAACAAGAAATTAAATGCTACCTTTTTGGGACTTGGATACACCAGATTGATGAGTGATCAATGTGTATACATCAGACAGATGGATTCTGGCCCCATAATCATAGCTGTGCATGTAGATGACATGACACTGCTTGCCCTGGATGATGAAACCATGTCTAACATGAAAGAAGAGCTTAAGAAGAAGCTAAATGTCATGGACATGAGGGAGATTCAATACATATTGGGCATGAAGATAGACAGGAATTGGGATAAGGGCACTATTACCCTGTCTCAGAAGGCATATATTCTCAAAGTACTCGAGCGAATGGGTATGAATGACTGCAAACCAGTCAAAATGCCTATGGACCCAAATGTATGGCTAGAGAAAATTCCCGCAGGCGATTTCTGAGGTGTCAACATAGCCACCAAACAGTATTACCATACTGGTGTCGGATCTCTGATGTACGCAGCCAATGGATCCTGGCCTGACATTGCACATGCTGTCACCGAATTAAGCAAATATGTGCAGAATCCAGCTGCTGAGCATGTCACAGCACTCAAACGAGTTTTCCGTTACCTGAAGGAAACTCTAGAAGTTGGAATTACATATAGAAGGACTATGGATGAACTGATACCTTATTCAGATTCAGACTGGGGAGAAGACAGAACAGATAGAAGATCAACATCTGGTTATGTCTGTACCTATGCAGAGGGAGCTGTTACTTGGAGTTCAAAGAAACAGCCCACTGTAGCCCTATCCACTATGGAAGCAGAGTATATGGCCCTTGCACATACAACCCAGGAAGTAATTTGGCTATGAGCACTCCTAACCGAATTAGAATTGCCACCTGATGGTGCAACTACCATTTTCGTTGACAATCAATCAGCAATCAAATTTGCCGAGAATCCTATATTCCACACACGATCAAAACATATAGACATACGACATCATTTTGTTCGTGAGTGCATGGCTTCAAATGAAGTCAAAGTTCAGCACTGCGCATCAGAGGAGAACCTAGCAAATATATTCACTAAAGGTCTACCAAGGCCACTACATGAATATCTATCTGAAGGTATTCTAGGGACTCAGAATTGAGGGGGAGTGTTGGGATAGCAATCCCGAGCGAGTACAAGAAGGTACTCAAAGATTCGGCACAATTCAGTAGCAGCTGATTTGGACCATGACTTGGATATATTTAGTAATTCATAGTAGATTCTCGAAGTAGTACAAAATGTATTTGAGGACAATGTCTCTCGCTCGAGAGGCTAATTAATTCTCTACTTTACATTCTCCTCTGCTTACTTACAACAAAAAGAAGAAAAATAGCAGAAGAGGAGGAGGCATCAGAATCGGTTGCAAGGGGCCAGTATAGTAGTTTGAAAGTTTATTTGGCATATCATGTGACAACCTGCCAGGCGGAGAGTGCTTGACATGACCCACCTGATGTTGCTAGTATTTACTTGCAGCCTGGTCATGCCGAAACATGGCATCTCAGGCAGATGTATGGTACCATACAGTGATGTCACAGGTAAAAATAGGTACATTACATTATGTTACATAACAGGAACTGACTAGTACTCTACTGTGTACCAGGATGCAGGCCCATTAGGCCCATTTGATGGCTAAATAAGTAGGGCTATATGGTCTACTCTTATTTTCAATCACCCTGCCATAGGTGCACATTCATTCATTCAGCACACCGGGAATCCAGAAATTTAGGACGTCTCGAACATAATCCCTGTATATAAAGTTCCGAAATAAAATAAAATATTACCTATATCTATTTCGAAAACAATAATTCTGGCATGCACAGAAGAGATTCCGAAATGGAGAATATAAGTTATATTATATGAGTCAAATATATTATAACAGGAATGTATACTCCCGGGAGACCCGGGAAGGAACCCAAAAACTTCCATTCACACATCAGTTTCGGCGCCAAGAGAACCAAAAGTGTAAGTAGTAATGGAACCCTTCCCTGAAATATCTGTTTCGCCCCCGATATCAGGCACTCTGATACATTTGTTTTGGGAATCGATTTCGAATTCTTTCCAAAACTATTGATTCCCAATCGTCCAGTTTCTAGCCGAAGCTGAGCTTGGGCTGAAGGTCCGCTGAGCTTCAGTCAACGTGGAGCTGAACGGGAGCTGGAAAATTGAACTTGTAAATGTAGAATAATAGAGTAATTTACATTGATATTTGACTACAAGAAAGAATACGTGTAAGTAAGTATGTCCAAGACGATGCAAGATATCTGAAAGATAAAAGTAGTACAATTTTGAATCTAGGTAAACGTGCTTCACGATTTTAGTGGAATCGACCATTGAAGAGGAAAGGAATACGTACAATTTTCCGATAAATTGAAGCTGAGGTTCTTCACGGCATCATCAGATATTTCTGGTATTAGGGATGTACTCTGCTTCACTGGGAATCGTGTAGTGCAGGATGCCGAGTAATCGGCTGTGTCGATTGTAGATCTTTGCTTTATTACTTGAGGATCCATCAACAAGTAAGTCACTGTAAAAAAAAATTAATAAATGTATGATTAACGGCATGGAAACGTACACAATGACACAATAAACGCGGAAATACTCACTGGCGCTCAAGCGTATGTTGCCAATACAAGATTCTAAGGCCGTGAAAATATCCTGGGCTTCGTCCTCCAAGTACATGTCAAATGAGGATTCCATCCTCCCTGTGATAAATGTCATGATCTCCATCTATGAATGCTATTCAGGACACTGGACAAAGGAAGCTCAGACTCAAAAATCCTCACCTTGGTAGCTGAAGTGAGAAAAGAAAGGTAGAAAGTGTTGACAGTAAGAGAGCAAAGACCAGGTAATGGCAGGGCAAAGAACAGGTAATGGTAGAGCAAAGCTTAGAGTTGATGACTCGCAAAGACAAACACGGCCGCGCATTCCCACTCCCATGACCTGTATCATGGCGGAGCCTCAGAAAATTTGGCTCCTCAAGGCGGAACCCAACTCTTGCGTCGCTTGGCCTTGGCTTTTCTTGAACTTCTTGACCAGTCTCGTTATCAGCAGCAGTGCTGATTTTGACATAGTCGACGATCAAAACCTCAACCTCTAAAATGATGCAGTCATACTCTCAAGCTCGCCTAAACAAACGACAATCTTGTCAGCACCTGTAATGTGCCATTGGTGACCTCTTCAGATTATAACTGAATCCCCCAAACATAAATGAACATCTCTTCTGGAATTATCAGTTCTACCAGGACAGTAACATCGAACTCAAAGCGCGCCTAACGGGTATTCTCCAGGTCTATGTTGCTCAAGATGGTGAGAAGAGCAAATACAGAACCCTCGTCGCACCGAATGTCAACACCCAGTACCACCAGCACCTCTGCTCTGTTCACGTTGATCCCAAGATCAACGGTCTCAACAACACCGTCATTGAATCCGACATCCTCCCCATTCCAGAGGCAGAGACTGGCTCTGCGGATAACTTTGCCAGGAATGGGTTCCTCACACAGGAAACTGTGTTGAAGAAAGAGGCTGGGAGGCCATATGATTGGGAGAAGGAATGGAGGTGGAGGATCGTGAACCCCACGAGGCAGCATTATAGCAGTGGGAAAGACATTGGGTACGTCGTCGCATGCAGGGACGTTGAAGATGAGCAGGGTAGTAAGATGTGGCCTGCGGGTAAGTTCATGTCCAAGACGAGGGAAAGTCCCGCGGACGCGATCGACTCGTGGGTCAAGGGAGAGCAGAATATCGAAAATGAGGATATTTTGGTGTATCTTACAATTGATGGGTCTTTTTTTGGAGCTTGTTTGGTTTATGGAAGAGACAACGGTATTGCAAAGACGGGATGCAACGTGCAGACCAGCTGGACAGGATGCGGTCTGCTGTATATGGGCAACAAGAGTGCAGTCGGCGTCTGTTTTTGTGCTCCAGGGGAGAACGGAAACATTGGCGAGGTGTACACATGAGTCGTCCGCTTATTACCTCATTTGCCTTGTCTTCATCGTTTACTAGGTTTGTCTGTGCCCATCTAACAGCCCATGCAGAGTGGCTGGCACAGCACATCGATGACTACAACCATATCGTCGGTACTCTTCTCTTTCCCTCACGGCTCCAGGTTGATTGAGTGTGTTTTCGATAGGAACGACGCATATTCCTTGTCTGGAAGATTGGCCTGTGTACGTCTTTTGTTGGGGTTTCACCTCCATCGCTAATATTTGAGCAGGATGCCCGTCGAGCACTTGAGTATTACGCTAGAACCGCAGTCATTCTTCACGATGAATCCAAGTATGGACATCTCTGGTACTCGGGATCCGAAAAGCGTTGCTGCTTTCTCTCAAGACTCATCCAATAATGAAGCCCAGTCAAATTGCCATTGTGACTGAGGGTCACTAGATGCACTCTGCCCTGCCTGATGCACTGGGTACCATGGGTTAATTGCAGATATATGTAACTTTTAGTTGAATGTAATTCAGAGTTTTGTAGAGTACGGCCAATGCTACTGGCCTCCAAGGAAGCAAGGCATAATATTTAGCAATGATTGCAAGGGATTATAACCTAACTTGATCAACGCTCCAATAGTCATGCGCCACTTCTAACAAGCGCAGAGATGTCAGTTACATTCAGTCGAGGTCATAAAAAAGCAACTCACGCATTGACTCTTAATCCTTCGGGCCTCCGAGTACAGCAACAAGAGGAATATAAACACAGCTTGGTCTGAATAGAGGTCCTGGACCCAGACCTGACATACTGCGGGCTCAGACTCGCTAAACAGGTACGAGTTTCGGGGGATCAATTAGGCTTGTGCAAATTTAAAATCCTTAGCTGATGTGTGAATAGACAAGCACGTGTGATGATATTTATTTATTTATTTATTTAATCAGCTGATCTTGGGGTGCGTACATTGGATATGAACAGGGAAGGCCTGGCGACCTGTATGCAGGCTGGCATATATATGGTTGGTGATGGAAGGATAACAAGATATTTGTTGTACGAGCCTTGACGTCCACAGCACCCATATGTCCCATGTCAGGGGTGTGTACGAGGCCACTCTACATCATTTCACACTCATCGCTGTTTACAATGTAATGAGCAGTGTTCTTGAGGACCACCAGAGTAATCCATACCTCTGCGAGGAATAGAGGAACCAGTAGCAGGTCCCTGTGCAATATTTGCTGCCTTCCTCTTGACTGTGATCGTTCGAGGAACAGGTCGAGAGGAGACAGCCTCTTGTATAGCTGACACCGTCTTCTTTGCTGCATTGGTACGGACTTTCTCCGCCTTCTTCTTGCAAAGATGCTGAGCAACCTGCGCAAGCAGCCAATGATCAACGTAGCTCTCAAGAGGGTCCACAAATTCTCGGAGCATCCAATAATAACTTAGTAATAGTGACAGATGGGGAACTAGATGCGTGTACTTGCCTTGCGTTTGAATGCTTTCCATGTAGCTGGGCTCTCTTCTACCAGGAGACTCTAAGTATGAATAAGAACGGGTAATGGTGTTCACTTACCAACTTGAGTCTTCCAACATATGTCATTTCGCATATGCTTGGGAAAAATCTTTTCCGCATGTTTCTGCGTTGAGACTGTGAGAAGATTCGAGCCAAGAAGCAGCAGAAGACATACAACAAGACGTTCGAAGGAATCGTCACTCCAATTCAGCTCGGTGCCCAGCTGCTTTAATCCCAAAGATCCGATTCCCTTTGGCCAGGGAATCAAGAGCCTTTCAACGGTCACTCGAGATGGCTGACTGATGCCATGGTCATTTCGTAATTCTTCGCCATCTTTGCTATCCTTGTCCTCCTCCTCATCTTCTGCATCTTTGCCGTCTTTATCCCCACCACCGTCTTCATCCTCGCTTTCCATAGATGAAGGTGAAGGTGGTGGTGGCGTGTTTATTTGTCGTCTTTTGTCCTTGTCTATGCGCGGTGGCGGCAGCGGTGAGGGAGAGGGAGAGGGCACAGGGGTAGCAGAGCGGCTACATGCTGGCGAACCTGAGCGATCGCGCATCGCCTCGGTCGGATAGGGTCTGAATCTAGCTTTGTTGCACCATAAAGTCTTGGCTAATGGCTTGAGATCGCGAGGGAAAGGTTCTAGAGCCCATGCCGCTGGCATCTGCGGGACGATGATGTCTGTAGCAGCCAGTGGAACAACAAGAGGAGGAGGAGGAGCAACATCGGGAGCATAGTACGCGACAGGCTTGGTTGATTCCATAGTGTTGACAGCACGATTGAGTACGAAATATGTCCTGACTGTATAAATAACAGGGCTTGTCGACTTCCAAAAACAGATGCCTGACAATAATGAGGACCCTCGTGTACGCACAAACCAAACGCAGTCTCTAAGGATAACAATTGGCAAAACATCAGAGAATCTTTCGCTGAGTTAACTTTCGCATGGAATAATAATGATGGAGCATGGTCGAGGCCTGCATACGCTGGCAACAGCTGCATAAAAATCCAAACAATTGAGCCTCCCCACTGCCAAAACAAAAAATATAGCGGCTGGCATCAACTCAGGAGTTCGAGAAGTTGGCTCCATCTCTGATAGCAACTTCAGGTCAGCAACAGTCGCTGTAAGAGCCAAAACAATTGCGATTTTTCACAGTTGAAACAAAAAAATATAGCAACTGACGCAAGCTTAAAGAGATTGAGAGGATGGATCCGTCTTGCTATACTCTGTAGCTCGCCCACACAATGTCGAACGAATACAGCATCGAGCAAATTATCAAGTCCCCTCATCCCACTATCCTCTGTCTTGCAGCGACAGAAAAAGGCCAGTTCCTAGCCAGCAGAGGTGCGTTGAATTTTTGTCTTTTGTCGTAACCATGCTGGATCTACACCGCAGGATCTGGCAGGGTCTTCCTCTGGAACACAAAGACAGGCAAACAACTGAAGCGACCTGGAGGAGGAGGTTTCAGAGGTGATACCACTGCAATGACTTGGATCCGTGGCGAGGACGATGCCGATGAGGTGCTGATATATGGCACCCTCCGTGGTTACATTATCTGTTGGAAACAGATCAAGAATACGAATGTGGGTATTGCATGAAGTCAGGCGCATTTTCGTACTAATTTGGTTATAGGATTTCGAGGAGTTGTATTGCTTGCATATTGGTAGCGCTACCGAAATAACAGCACTCGACTTTGATCCACCATCTCATCGATTGGCACTATCCACCCAAAATGGTACCATACAGGTGCACAAAGTGGATACTCAGATGAAGCTACATGGCCATGTCTCTGTCATCATCCAGAACTGCGACCCGAGGGCCGTCTACTTCCTCCCCAATGGGGAGAGCCATAATATGATCATGTTTGGTTGTCGCTCCGGCAAGATGTACATCTGATCTAGCATCATGTTGTTCTATCTGATGATATCAACAGATATTTGCTACGAGGGAATGATGGGACAATGATAGAAACATATGATGCTGGAGGTATCATGTACGTGTATTGATTCTGCCACTGAAATTACACTGATAGCATTGCAGCGGTCATGCAGCAGTAAACAATGCAAAGGACGTGTTCGGTATAGATGATCCTTCAGAAGGGATAGCCCTTTATCGCATTGTGGACGGGGCTAAAGTCAAAACCCTTCCAGTCAAGACCATGAAAACACCACAGCCATGACAAGTTGCCTTTACTCAAGATTCCAAAATTGTTGTGAGTGGAAGCGACCATGGCATCGTTTATGTTTTTGAGAGAAGGGATGGGAGCATATCCAAGTTGACCGCAGAGGGCACTGCGTGGGTCCAAACCGTTACAGTACGTCTGATTTGCATCTCCAAGCTGGCGTGAACTGAGAGAGTGACAGACTGCAAGCATTAATGGTGTTTCCACTATCATAGCGGCAAGTTCCAGAGACGTAGGAACGGACTGTAGTAAAATCTATCTTTGGAAGAACAAAAGTCAGTGTCTCAGTGATACAGACACAGTGAATGATGATGGGCTTACTCGGTCATCCTACAAAAATTGGGTGATTGGAGGGCTTGTCATTGCATTGTTTTTGCTGAACTCTATGGTAAGGCAGCCATTATGCAGAGTAGGCGATTGACTGATTCGTTGCTCAGACTTTACTGTTTATAGTGGACTGCGTTTGGGTGTTAATCAGTAGTTTTTGGGGTGGGATTATGGTACTTACATAGCTAGTAATATGACAATATGCCACTATGAACGAAATAAATGTCGTACAACAACGTTTAGACGGGCTGATAAGTGAAAGGCAACAAAAGCATGGTACACAACGTTTCCGCCATAGTCTAAGGAGACCACCGATAGATTAAAGGAGGATAGTAGACAGCGTACAACGCCGTCTACGAGGCAACATCGACTGTATAAATGCCATACCACAGCGTTTAGACGATGTCTGGACTGCATAGAAGGGCTGAAGGGATGAAACGGTACATGCAGCTGTAGGGTCCCATGCTCACGTGATATATAATTGGTAACTTCGCAGCTGAGTGGATCACCGAGCATCGAGCACCCACCACACATGATCGAAGTCGTACTTTGATCATGCAAGCCGGAATATCTTCGCATCCATTCGACCTGCTAAGGACTAGGTACATCAAAGGGCCAGCTCTCCGCTCGCTCTAGATTATTTCCTCCTATTGTCATACCGCTCAGCATTGTACGGCAAGCGTTTTCTATGGCAACTGGCTAGTAGCTACAGACTTTTGTGTTGGCCCAATTGTTCTGTGTGCCTGTTAATTGTCTCGTGGTCTTATAAAATATTATAGACCATCAATTGAACATATTCCATATAGTGACAATGCCTCCTCAGCATCGAAGCCACCCAGTTTATCCTCAATTTACACAGACCAAGGTCACCCGCTCTCTTGTGCACTGCAACGATCCCAGCACCGATGTTTTGTCAAGGCTTTGCCAAGAACTAGATGTTCGCAACTCCCTAGGATTAAGATCCTCCTTTGACTTGCAGTCAAATGAATGGGTTGAATTTTCATACGTTATCACATCTTAGACCGCTTACGCTGCTCATACTCTCCCTATCAGAGACCCTCAGACCCCAATCTGTCCCCACATCCTGAACCGATACCGTGATGAAGACGAATGCCATATGAAACTCTATCAATATGGCACCAAGTCTTACTGGAAAGCCAAAACTCATCCATGCGACTTTATCAGTAAGTATGGCTCTTTCGTACTCTACTCACTACTGACAGTGCCTCAGTCTTTTGCTCCCCTTCAAACAGAGGCCATCCAAAAATCCTACATCGTGGTGAACGACAGGCATATTTTTCGCGAAATCTTGCCCTTAGATGTGCTTCTTGCAGTCGGTCATCTTTCTTTTATGATGTGTATTGTGATCTAAGTATTCACAGATAAAAAATTAATCTGTACTCTTGCAAAAAAACTATGATAGTGGCGTCTATAGCCATAAGGATATTTTGATGTACATCATCTCTATCTAATGCGTAGAGTGCTCAGGCTATCCCGAGATGCACCCTATACTGCAAGATCCTCTCCCTCAATACCTGGAACGATATACCTCAGCCAAAGCTGTCCAAGCTGATCTACGATTCTTCGACTCACCCATTGGATGCCGCATCCGACAGCTTCTTTCCCCGGTTGGTCTTGTCCCTGCATCCCTACATCAATTATTTCAGGAGAGCAAGGAATGCCTGGCCTGTCGCTGCGTTTTTTCTATTGACGGGTTCAACGCTCATATCGATTATGATGGGACCTGTAAAAATTGGTATAATCCCATTACCGGTGAGTTCTCTGTTGCGCCAATTCGCTATTGTCTGATGTCTACCATCAGTGGATTATGCTCAGTGTCTGGACTACGATACGTGGCGACTCAGCATTGCAATTGTCGATGGCCCTGATCTCTGGAGTCCACTAGGGGTTGCGTGGCATGAATGGAACTCGCATATCGGGGTTCCTCGAGATGTTTGGTCTGTTATCTCTATGGGCAACATGTATTGCACCCACTGCTTCTACATCCAGTCTTTCCAAGCACACTTAGACCATAATCCCTGTAAACATGAGAATTGTATCACTTACTTCTAGATACTTGCATCATATTTTCAATGGCATAATCTTTATTTCTGATTTCTGTTGCAATAGAAATTGAGTACTCATTTCTCATTGGTGCAAACATGACATAATAACATGAGGTATAGGATTACAACTGCCGAAGTGGCCTCATAATTAGTGAGATTGACTGGTTTGTTCTTCAATGATACAGGTTACTAGAAATCTCAGGAATGGAACAGAAAAATCAAAATCAAAAATTCACAAGAGTACAAAAAAGAATGAAAACAAAAAACTAATTATGAGGAATGCAAGCAATAACATCTTTCACATTCTTCCGTACAATTAGCCGAGATCGGTCCAATTCCTTCATCTGCAGTTTCTTCTGTTCCATGTGCTGGAGCTCTCTGGCCCTGATATTTTCGCTCAAAGCGAATAGAAAGGTAAGGGAAGTCCCCATGCTTGCTATGATGGAGTACAGCTCTGCAAGGGACTCGATGCGATCCTGGTGGATGCCAGTTGTGGTGGGTGGCACAGTGTAAGTAAGTGCTCGGTGGAGGGTGTTTTGGAGGAGATCATGAAAGTATCCCAAAGCCTCAGGCGGGGGGGTTGCATTAGCAGAGACGGCATGAAGCATTTCCATGGTGTTGGCAGCGGGCACCAAGGTATCCGCAGGGAGGAGTGGAGTAGTCGGCATGGTGGGAATCGTATTTCATGTGGGGGTAACGACAGTCTCCAGCGGCGTTGCATAGAGACGATAAATGCTGGGGAAAATAAATGGATACACATGAGATGGATGACATTGAAACGTACATTTCCTCCTGGGATACTGCAGGGGACAGACAATGGGGGGTAACTCACCTTGCAGGCGGAGCAGGTGGTGGATAGTTCGGTAGTGGCAGGAGCTGCCTCGCCCTTTGCATTGCCAATCTCTCAATTCTAGTATGCGGAGGAGGCTCGGGAAATTGACTGTATACAAAATCAGTGAATAAGTATATAAGTGCACTTATACATGCGTACCTTAGGGGAAGCTCTAGATTACCAGACATAAAGTGGGATAAATCGAGGACGAAGAGGAACAAGAGAGAGTTGGGGAGTGTGAGAGTCGTAGAATTTGTGCTTCACATGATTCATTGCATCCCTGAACCTTCATTCCAATCTAATTCTGAACCAAACAGCATATCAGCGTATCCACGAATCAACAAAGAGAACTCCTTCTGATTTCATAAGTAAACAGAAAATAACGAATAGCCTCGAATTGACATCAGGCTAGACCCGTCACGAAAGTGTCTGCAAGAGTGTTGTACAATAGAAGGCACAAGCAACCATTAATCGACGGAAATGCTACCTTTAAACAATAAAAAAAAGAAAGTAGGGCGGAAAAAGATGGCCAACGAGTGGTATAAATTCCATGTCCAGCTGGACTCCACAAACAGAATTGCAGAATCCACAGCATTGTATGCAGTGAATCCTGATCCTGTTATTTCATGAACATTGACGACGTCGAAGTGAACCCCTGGGCTTTGGGATCGACAGTCCCCACCCACCGCAGAGCAGAGGATATGGAGAATGACCCCTCTGGAAGCGCTCTAATTCTCCACCAACATTCATTCCAAGACAATATGATGCATCCAGCCAAGAGACAAGCTGATGTCAATCAACAAGCGTTGCCGATATATTCGACAGTAAGCCTATTTACTTGTGAGACTCCATTGCGCTGAAATGCTGTCCTTAGAATGAGCATTCAATGATATGGCTTCGAAGCCAACATCGCGAGAACACAGCAACTATCAACTCGCTCAGGCAGGAAAACATGGGTTTGAACCAACAAATCCAAGGTTTATGGTTTTCGTGCCACACGAGGGAAGAACGGGCTCGTAAAGAATTAGATGAGCAAGTAGCTCTGATGAAAACGATGGTGAGACTGAATGAGCTTTGCTTGTACAGTGAATTGATCTCGCTCAGGAAACTCGAATGAAAGAAACAGAGGAGAATATGAGACAACGCTTCGCACAGTTGGAAGTCGAAAATGAAAGGATGGCCAAGGAGCAGCTGTTACGGGTTGAACGTGCTATGGTAAGCTGTTCGAAGCCTCATAGGAGTGAACTGATGCAACCTATACAGAAACAAAAGGACAACGAGATCGTCAGTCTGAACACCCGGGTGAATGCAGTATCATCATCCGTGCCCCAGGCTTCAACCTCTTCATCTGTGCCCCAAGCTTTGACCTCCATGCTGTCGCCATCCACTGGCCCAGCACCTGCATCCCAGATCTCTTCGTCATCCAGTAATTTAACCTCTGCGGCAGCGTCGTCTTCAACTGCCCCCAATTCTAGTTCCCCAGTCTTGCTGTCATCTACTCGCACAGAGACGACAGCATCTAATAATACACCCAGAGTAATTAGCTCATCCAGAGTTGGGACTGGTCGGAAAGCTGTCAAAATTGCACATAATGATGTGATACTTCCCGTCTCTCCCTTTCGAGCAAGGGAACAAGCATCGGCTTCATCGCGTCAAGAGCCCCAACCACAAGAAGACATGGAGATGGATGAACCGGATGGGTCTGACATTGACGATGCAACACTAAACACTACTAGCACGAAAGAACTCCTAAAAATGGGTGCCAAGCTTCTGCAAGCAGCGATATCTGGCAATGCACAGTTAAGGAGGGAAGATGTTGGAAGAAAATATCCATCAAAGAAGACATCGGCGAGGATGGGGCAGCATGAAAATATGAGTAAAGCCGAAATCAATGCCATCCAGGTCAGGACAATGCTTGTTGACCTTACATGTTACTGAAACACTTCTAGACATTCATTCGCAAAGAGTTTTTGGCACTTACAGGTATGACAATGTTGGAGGAATTCATTGCCTACGAACCTGTCGATGAATCCATCATGGTGGAACTGCACAACGGCACAGGGGATGGGCCTGACAAGGAGCAGTTTACCCTGGACTTCAGTGCTGGATATGGTTCATCAAAATGGAATCGCATCATTTTGGCCAAAATGACAAACGTAGTTCAGGATGAACTGCTCAAAGAAGGTCATCTCGTCGACATTGATAAAGCATACATCGAAGAAACCCTCTGAAACCATCTGTCAGCAGCTCGTCAAAAGTGGACAGAAGCAATCCCTCACCTCAAAAAGGACACGCTCGAGTTCGAAACAGAGTCCAAGGTTGTAGACCATGTAGCGGAAACAGGGCATCGCACTCAGGCGAAGGCTCAAGGGCACGTGTCAAAGACCAGGGTAGCCTTATTTTCATTAAGTCGTTCCATTCTGACCGAATGAAATCACAGAAATACAAAACTAGGACTGAAATAGTCAAGAAAGTTATATTCTTGAAGACAAAACAGAAAGCGGACGACTTACCAGTGTGGAAGTTCATGCAATGATTGATGGAATATTTAGGCAAAGATGGCATGTCTTCGGAAGAAAGTCACACCAGAGTGATACGAGGGCGAGTTGAAAGGGTGTTTTTGGTGAAGATCTGCCTCTGGAGGCATGAAAAGATCATCGAATACATGGACGAGATTGATGCCCGGGGTAGAGATATGACAAAAAGGGGGAATAAAGCCGCTCCACAAGACAGGGAGACTCAGCCAAGGCTTGATGAGGAAGTAAATGCACCCACCAGACTGCCAGAGGCATTGTATGATCCTGCTTGGCTGGAATCGCTGGATGAAGACGAAAGGGAGGAATTGGTGGTATCAGAAGAAGTCTTTGAGTTGCTCGAGCGTGAGGTACCCAACGAAGTAACAATAGATGAAGTGGAGTAGGTGTAGTGCGACATCAATTCACTTGTTTTTACAGAAGTACGTTGGCGTGCGACGCCTATGGTACTGTAAGAGTAATGCTAGCACATGAAACGTATTGTGCATGAAGATTTGAATCTCGCTCAGCATACAACACTGAGCGAGAACAACTATGATTGGCGTACAACGCCTATCATGGCTGCAAGAGCTAGGGGCCATGTGGACTCGGTCCAAAACCAAATTCCGATGTCATGTGACCTGGCTTACCAAGCCTCTAAAACCTGAACCGGGTGATGGCTTTCACTAAATTTGATACAAAGCTTACTGTCGGTGTCGTACTCTGACAGAAGCGCATCGTTCTCATTCCGCCCGCATGTCCTCTGCCCTGTCGGTATTGTACGCTGATAGAAATCTCTTATTTACTCTATCGTATCCATTACCATATACTCAGTCGGCATCGTACGCTGGTCTGAGTCTCGCATCTATCCTACATTGCTGTATACTTGGTTGGCGTCGTATGCTGGTCCTGCCTTGTACACATAGTAGGCTGAACATACTGTTGAACATACGGTGAATTCCTTGGTGGCACTATGTGTATTGTTTATTTATCTCGCGTGCAGATGTCATCCTCTGGAAGGTCAATTATCCAGGTGGCTCGTGTTGATAGCGAGATATACTCTACTGCTTCTCCGTACTCGCATTCCCTTCCTCTTCCTGAGTGGCCTTCTTGCACTTCGAATATACTCAATCCAAATACCGCTAAATATGAGACCATGAATCATTTCCGCTGGGTGCCGAATGACCTGTTGCATATGATGCTCGTCCAGACCTCGAAGCCTTTCTATGGGAATCTGTTTGACCGCCTTGCTGGTTCATACAGCAGTTTTCCACTCATATCACTAGATGATCGTGATCCTCTGGTTTGGAGACTTGAAGCGTCATTACTAGAAGATTGGATTACACTTGAAACAAATTTGCGAGCAATATTGTCTGCCTGTCTACATTATAGCACTGCCCCCTTGCCAAAACTATGGAGGCCTTGGTCATACCCAAAGCACTTTGAGTATCAGCGCACTCATAGCACCTATCGGAAGGCTGCTCTTGCAGTGATATATTCAAGGGATGCGTTTGTTCCATTGATGGCAGCCATATCTTTTGGAATATATCTCATGGATTGGCAGTGGAGGGAGATCCCTAATTTTGATTGGAGACCCCTAGTTATGGAGAGAGCCCATGTACATGCGCAATGGCTGGCGTATGTTGAGGATGTTGTTTTTGATCCTGAAACAACTAGATTAGGCAGAATCATCGACTACAAGACTTGCGAATTTTTGTCCTTCCTGCCGGATCTTATCCATATCTTCCCTCGTATGCCATTATACATCAACTGGGGAGCTGAGAGGCCATTGAATGTACCATCTTACCTCCTGGTGCCCGATTATGCTGCTTTCGACAAGTACAGTGTGCTGCCACAATCAGCCCCATCTCCTGCAACCATTACAGATAACTTGTCTCCATCAGTAGAGACAACACGTCAGAATTTTCCTCCGGTGGAGAGGTTCAGCGGCCAAAGAGCTGGTGAGGACTGGAAGTCTTTTTTCGCTCGTTGGGATGCAGAGAATGCGAAGCGTGCTGAGAAGGAGACTGAGAAAACCAGGCTGGAGCGCCAGCAACAAATAAAGCACGCTGAAACTCAGGCTGTACCTGGAAGAAAGGGTGCCAGAGTGTTTTATTGGGATGACGAAGATGGTTTCTTAATTCGTCGGGCTGCAGGACGAAAGAATTATGATTGGCATTGGGGACGGTTTGGTAAAAAGCAGCGCCAATACGACTCTTTCTGTAATGAATGGGATCTCTGCGAGGAGCTAGATCCCCAGGATCAGCCCACTTACATGGTTGATTTTGATGACAATGACAGCGATGGCGAAGATTTCTATGTGCCTTTGGACGATGATGATGAAGTCCCCGGTAATGAAGGTCCTTATTCTTCTACTGCAGACCTGGAACGTATCCATGAAATTGTACCTGAAGACAATTACAATGCTGTCCTAGTTGAGAGCCACGAGGATGCTCTGGATGACATAACATATTACTGTTTTGGCTTTACCAACCCCGTCTCCACAGTTTCTCGTCCATCTGCCATACCAGAAATGCATCATGTCCGTAAATTTGCTGGTGTCTTGAAGGATGCCACAGTTTCTCATGCCATACAAGATGCTATGGCAAGCTTTTTTGGCTACTTCCTGGAAGTGAAGAATATACATGATATTCCCCGTGAACTATATGATCTCAGACAGCACAATGCTGATGTCCATCATCCCGCTACTGTCAAAATCCAGCAGAAACTCTTGAACAGTCGACTATGGTACATCCTCTCCAACCAAGAAATGGATAAACCAGCTGCCTTTACAATCCTTCTAGCCAGTGCCGCTTCTGTTGTCAAGATCTTGTGACGAGGGTGGGGACCCAGGCTGATTGATATTGTGGAAAAGCTAATACAAAGAGGGATTCCTTTCCATGCAGCAGTTCAAGATTCTTGACCCCAGCAACAGAGCTCATCTCTGCAGCCATGCTACGGTCTCCTCGGGTATCGCCCCACCAACTATAAGCCCGATAGACTTGAGTTTGCAACCTATCAAGCTCTTTGCAGAAATTTTCTTACCTCGCAGCATGGTCGTGCAGCTTTGTTGGCAGGTGGCATCCTTGGCCGTATCACCAAAGACTTCATATCGGACGATGAGGTTTACCCTGGCCCTTCACATGACATTTTTAAAACAGGCCTTTCCTTCGTAGCAGATGGAGAGATGGCACCTACTTTTTGGGACGACGCTTTGACCGATGACGAGATCAACCTACTGTGTGGTGTGTATAAAGTAGACACAGGTAAGTGCTTGTAAAATTAATTTGATGGTAGCTCACACAGTCTGTCAGGTTGATCTGGCAATGAATCCCAGCATTTATTTCTATCATGGTTCCCCAAGCCAGCTGCTTGGGAATTATCTGGGCTAAACATTGGATTTTGGTCATCTGACTGCAAGTCATGGTATCAGAGTCATCTTGCCGAGATCAACTCTCCCACCCCAACACTTTGAACGACCAATCAATGGAGGCACTCTATCAGGTTCTTATGGCAGTCTCAAAAGGTTGCTGAGGCGAATGACAAGGTTGCTGGGGAATATCTGCGGGATATTGGTACATTTGTTGCATAATTTATCTATACTTGTATTTAGTTATTGTAAAATTATCTTGATAATGTGCACAAAAATTCAGTCAATCTGCCCGAAATTTCGCGAGTGGAAGCAACTGAAATAGCTAAGCTCAGAGATATAACAGATATCGCCAGCATACGATGCCGGTGAAATGAGCAGCGGAGCTGAGCTGCGAGAGGCTGTGCAGCTTTTGTCAAAAAGAGCTGAGCTCTTCCACTGAGATCATGTGGAGTTCCGGTGGAAGACCAATTTGATATTCAAAGTACAGTACTACTATGGCACACGTGTACACCATAGGCAGCTATGTTTAGCCAAATAAATGTCAACTAGTCGTTTACTTGTTTGGCCATATTTGGCAAGTGCCTTGGCTGCCTCTAAAGTACTGTACTTTGAATATCAAATTGGTCTTCCACCGGAACTCCACATGATCTCAGTGGAAGAGCTCAGCTCTTTTTGACAAAAGCTGCACAGCCTCTCGCAGCTCAGCTCCGCTGCTCATTTCACCGGCATCATACACTGGTGATATCCGCTATTGTTCATCGGTGTTGTACACTGGCGACGTCTTTTTGTTATGTTTTGTCAACATAGTACGATGGCAAAACTGCCTTATTGTTTACGGCTGCATTTATTGTATTTTTCTCCTTCAAATACTCTGCTGTCTTCACCATCCTCAGAGCACCTCTCCACATCGTACGTGGTGAATAAGCTCTTCAATTTACCAGCCTGCACTGTGGCTTGTAAGAGACATGCCTCCAAAGCCCTACATATGCTTTTGTTGTCCTGGAGGGCACAAACTTCTTCCGGGAAGAGAGAAGATAGCGTATCTTTTGGACCTCAAAGCGAAGGTATGATTCCGGTTGTTTTTTCGCATTTTCGCTCTGTTAAAGCTTTACATAGAAACAACTTCAGCCACAGATGAGCTCACCTTCAGCATCTGACCATGGATCTAATCTCGGAAACGCTACTAGTCCCAGCCTTGAAGTGAGATATTCTGTTCCCTTTCTACAACATTCCTCTGACAGCTTTTCAGAGTGATATTGATAGACTGACTGCAATGATGGCGCCTCTGACGCTTCAAGGTGATACCCCGGAACCTGTCGATGAATTGACTGCAAGAATGGCACCTCTGGTGCTTACAGACGATGGTCCAGAGCCTATCACTCACGCAGACGAACTCATGGCGCACATCTTAACCGGGGGAGGGCCCATCTTGGTGCAGCAGCCGAGTAAACTTTGGTCGCCATCTAGTCAGCTGGAGAAGCCTGAGGACCAAGTCAAATTGCAGGATGCCAGTGGTATCACTTTCACTGACGTTCAAAGCACTCTTCTAAGTGCTTCCAATGAAATACGTGGTTCCCACACAACCCCTCCATCGCATTGTCCACCTCCAAATAACCCTTCTACGCATCCATCGAACACAAGGAAAACTCAAGGACTAACGTGCCCAGCGGCATCAGCTTTACATAGACGTACTCTCATGGGGTCTGCGAAGGTTGAACAGTCAATCAATCGCATTGATACCAATGCCGAACTCCTTCTCCAGAGGATGTCTGCGCTACTGCTGGCTAACTTGTCATCAGACAAGGCGGCTACCAGCAGGAAGCACTTGACAGAAATTGCATCTGAACTGAAAAACCTCAGGGAGTTGCTCTCTTGTGTAAAGTATAGGCATGAGGACGCCTTCAAAGAGCAGAAGGTCACAATCGTCGAAGTCTTTCGTGAAATTGAGAGAAGATGGACTATGGCCAACGTCATCCTACCTCAAGTTGAGGAATCTTTGGAACCTCTGCTTTACTCCACTGGTGAGTCACGCATTGAGTCAAAGTGTGCTATGTTCTCATCATTATATTAGATCATCTCTTTAGCCAACATTTGGATACTTTCAATGCGGTGGCACAGCTCATCATATTGCTGGGTGTCGCCTGCAATTGTATCGTGGGACTGAGTCGCATCATGTGCGACATGATTATCGCGACGTTAGCCTTAATTGTGCAGCTCACAATGGCAGCGAACTTGATGGAGAATCCTGACGGTGAATACAGCCTGGACCCTAACCAAGAGATCATTATGGATCAATTACCATCCAGTCTGCATACTGCCCAGCGAGCAATAAAGCTAGATGGTCATACCACAATGTATGCTGTATGTCCTGATTGCAACGCTTGCTATGAGCCTATACATCACACCTCTTGCCTCGAGCCCCTCATACCCTAGCCATTGCGAGAAAAAAAATCCAGGGCCATCAGGCCTTGTTGTTTGCAGTGCTAGTTTGCTGAAGTGCGGGAAAGATGGCGTTCCCAAGCCCCGAAAGCCATTTCTCATGGCGTCGTTGGAGGACTTCATAGCATGGATGCTTGCGGATCCAAATATTGAAATACTGTGTGATAAGGCTTGTGATGACGCCATGTGGTGTACGAAAACGAGGCAACCATGACTCAATCGGCATGATCTCAATGGCGAATCTCAATCTGCTGGAACACCTTCGTTACCAACCTGAATATATCTTCCTCGCTGGTATAATCCCTGGTCCCAAGGAGCCTAATGTTGATGAAATCCCCAACTTCATATGACCGCTCGTCGACATCTGCCTTATAGGCTGGGAACGTGGAATTCGTATCTCTCAGACAGCTTCTGCTCCTGAAGGTCATGATACCAAAATTGCCATTGTCCTCTCTGTTAATGATCTGCCTGCTGCTCGGAAGTTGTCTGGCGCGGCTGCTCATTCGTCGCACTGGTATTGCACTGTATGTGATGCATATCACACGGATACCATGTATGATACCTGTTTTGAGAACTGGGATCGCAGAGATATCGGAGAATTGCAGAGATACGCGGAAGCTTCACAAGACGCTACAACCATCAATGAAAGAGAAAAAATTCTAAAGGATTTTGGTGTGTGCTGGTCTGAGCTCTGGAGACTGCCATATTGGGATCCTTCACAGATGCTTGTGATCGATAGCATGCATTGCGTATTAGAAGGACTCGTCCATTATCACTGTCTGAATGTCCTGGAAATTGATCTCACCAAGGCTGCCAAGGCTCGATGGTTCTTTCCAGCTTTCACCTACCCTTGGATAACTTACTCTGTAAAGAAGGCGGCTGAACTGGGCTGTCCGATGCCAGACAAAAGCCATTCTAAGGACATAGCTGCGATTCACAAATTGTTGGTACAGCCGATAGGAGATGGGGTGCCACTAGACGATGGCACGATAGTTGATGTTTCAGTTGAGACACTGAGAAAGAGGTTAGCGAACAAGCATGTTGCGCCCCTACAGTTTGTTTGTTGCACACTCAATTTGCTGCGGATGCAATGATTTAAAATCGGAGGAATGTGGACTGAGACCGAGGTGAAGACTAAAGGCGACCTCTCGAATTTGTTGATTAATTGGGTATGTAAATGTCTGCTATATGCTGCTCCCTGCGTCTGATCCGTATCTTTCTGGTTGCAGCATCTTATTCAACGGCATAAGTCTGATGAGATACAAGCCAAGCGGTGTATCGACCCGAATGATATCGCCTATATACAATCAATCATCAAGAATACCTCAATGCCATCATGGATTAACTCTGTACCCTCTAATTACGGAGAAGCCTCAGCAGATACTATCAAAGCTGATGAATGGCGTGTTCTTAGCACCATCTACCTTCCCATTGCACTGGTAATCTTATGGGGCGATAATAATGGCCAACCCCTGCCAGATAACTCTTGGCATCTCCCAATATTAGACCACTCGATGGCGCTATTTCAGGCCATCACTATCATCTGCCGATATACCATGAACATTGATCGAGCCACTATGTACAAGAACCTGCTAAAGAAGTGGGTTGATAGGCTGTACTCAGTGCATCCCCACATGCAGACGCTCAAGAAAAGACCAAATGTTCATGCAGCCTTCCATCTTTACGACTTTGTTATCTCCTTTGGGCCCATCATTGGCTGGTGGTGCTTTCCGTTTGAGCGTCTCATCGGGTCGCTGCAGAAAATCAATACTAATGACCATGTCGGTGGTAAGTTATCTTGTTTCTTTGCTAGTCCTATACAGGAGTTAACACCTCCATCAGGAGAGCTCGAAAAGACCATACTTCAATCATTCATGAAAGCAGCAAATCTTCGTCATTATCTGAACAGACCAGACTGTCCACAGCACGTGCGAGAATTTAAGCACCTGCTTGATAAAGCACTGCCACCGAAGGACCAGAGAGAGGTGAAATTTGAAGCTGATCTGCCGATGCTGACGCAAACATCACACACCTATTACACCTATCGCAATGTCACTTACTCTCGGGCATCGACACACTTGGGAGGCAGCTTGGTTTGCTACTATCTGCATTCGGCATCATCAGAACTTCGTGTTGGTTCTATCCAAGAGATAAGAACAGAGCGTGGCCAGGTTATTTTCAAAATACAGCGCCAGGAGGCCCTTCCTTCTTCGAAGTATGACCCCTTCCAGCGGTATCCAGACTTCCTGGTGTTTACATGTTCATCGCAGATGGTTAATGGGACTCTAGATACAATTCACCCGAAGTTGGTCCGCTCTCACGTCGCGTGGTATGAGTTCTCAGATGAACGTGCTATCATAATTGATTTATGCAGGGTGAGTGTATCTGTCCCTTCATCTTACCTTTTTTGACTTCTGGCCCAGGATTGAAAACTTACTGCAGTCGGTCGTTGCAAATGAATTTGTATATATATATTTTCCCCTCATCTTTAGACTTGTGAGGACCCATCAAAGCAGATAAAAACCAGAAAATACACAAGCAAACATACCTACTATCCCTGTCCAAGCAGATAGCTCTCTTTCAGCATATCAACCTTACTCAAAACACTAATCCAACTCCCCACAGAGCACACCCTCACATTCGTCGCAAGCCAGTTTCTCAGCACAGCCATAGTGGATGAGAGGAACCAAATCATGTATGCGCTATCAACTGAGGGAAAACACCTGTGCAAGGTCCTTACCTCTGTTTGCGAAGACGAGAAGGAGGCAGTTGGGCAGAAATACGCTGGCCGGACAAGTCCTTCATAATCAACGGACAGAGTGCCGTGGGACTGGATGAAAGTAGAGAAGGAGGGTAATCTGATGTTCCATAAGAGGTATCTTTGTTTACTTTCTATCGCGGTGCTAAAGTGAAGGAGCCTGCAGACCTCGCATATGGCAATGGGCTGGAAGGCAGTATGTTATGGCATATAAGAAGAAGGTTGGATGGGTTGTAAGTGCAATAAGCTAGGTATTAAATGTCTGATTCAATTGATTGTGTTGTCTAGGTGACTGAAGTACAATCTGATTATTGAGTGGTAGGGACTTTGGTTTAGTCATTTCCAGACTGTGATGTTACAGCGTGTGGACCGGACAAATCTACCCATACAATTCCAAGCTTCCTCATAGCTCTATGACTCTCCATCCGTTTCTTCGGCACCGGTGTCTTAATCTGTTTGCCAGAAACACAAGATTGGCATTTTGGTGGAACGGAGGAGAGATCAATAGGCATACCTTCGGCGGCATTGGATTGTACCATTTTTACAATGGCTTGCCAGTTCTGGTGAGCACGTGGTTCTAGATCCTTGTCGGGGCATGGGTCAGTGTCGATGAGGTGCCCATTGATGCCACCAGACATCGCAAGGCAATTCAGGACATCATCACTCCATTCAGACCAGTTGTTTGCCTCTTTGTCTAAGTTGGCAGTGGTCAAAGAAGAACTCTGGATGGCGATGACGGAAACGGAAGGCTTCATTACATCGGTTGGTAGTGGCGCTACTGGAGTGGGAGGGGATGATTCGTTTTTGGCAGGCATTGGAACTGCAGTGGCTCAGTGGCGTGAAGTTCAATGTATCAAGTCGGTGGTTCTGTAAGATTTGGATAATAACTCTCGGCCTAGAGCTCGAGTAATAAACCCATAACCTGTTATGGATCCAAAGTCTAAAAGAAACAGAACTCAGTCTCGACGATATGCAGATGGACTGAGGTGAAGCCAAAGTATTCTACATGTATTCAAATACCAACACACCTTTGGCAACGGCTGAGCAGGATCTCGATGTCAAAGAATCAACACATATGGTAAATGCGATGAGAAGGTACCGAGAAGCCCTCGTCACGACTCGGGAGTCGGGTTCCGCCTTGAGGAGCCAAATTTTCTGAGGCTCCGCCATGATACAGGTCATGGGAGTGGGAATGCGCGGCCGTGTTTGTCTTTGCGAGTCATCAACTCTAAGCTTTGCTCTACCATTACCTGTTCTTTGCCCTGCCATTACCTGGTCTTTGCTCTCTTACTGTCAACACTTTCTACCTTTCTTTTCTCACTTCAGCTACCAAGGTGAGGATTTTTGAGTCTGAGCTTCCTTTGTCCAGTGTCCTGAATAGCATTCATAGATGGAGATCATGACATTTATCACAGGGAGGATGGAATCCTCATTTGACATGTACTTGGAGGACGAAGCCCAGGATATTTTCACGGCCTTAGAATCTTGTATTGGCAACATACGCTTGAGCGCCAGTGAGTATTTCCGCGTTTATTGTGTCATTGTGTACGTTTCCATGCCGTTAATCATACATTTATTAATTTTTTTTTACAGTGACTTACTTGTTGATGGATCCTCAAGTAATAAAGCAAAGATCTACAATCGACACAGCCGATTACTCGGCATCCTGCACTACACGATTCCCAGTGAAGCAGAGTACATCCCTAATACCAGAAATATCTGATGATGCCGTGAAGAACCTCAGCTTCAATTTATCGGAAAATTGTACGTATTCCTTTCCTCTTCAATGGTCGATTCCACTAAAATCGTGAAGCACGTTTACCTAGATTCAAAATTGTACTACTTTTATCTTTCAGATATCTTGCATCGTCTTGGACATACTTACTTACACGTATTCTTTCTTGTAGTCAAATATCAATGTAAATTACTCTATTATTCTACATTTACAAGTTCAATTTTCCAGCTCCCGTTCAGCTCCACGTTGACTGAAGCTCAGCGGACCTTCAGCCCAAGCTCAGCTTCGGCTAGAAACTGGACGATTGGGAATCAATAGTTTTGGAAAGAATTCGAAATCGATTCCCAAAACAAATGTATCAGAGTGCCTGATATCGGGGGCGAAACAGATATTTCAGGGAAGGGTTCCATTACTACTTACACTTTTGGTTCTCTTGGCGCCGAAACTGATGTGTGAATGGAAGTTTTTGGGTTCCTTCCCGGGTCTCCCGGGAGTATACATTCCTGTTATAATATATTTGACTCATATAATATAACTTATATTCTCCATTTCGGAATCTCTTCTGTGCATGCCAGAATTATTGTTTTCGAAATAGATATAGGTAATATTTTATTTTATTTCGGAACTTTATATACAGGGATTATGTTCGAGACGTCCTAAATTTCCGGATTCCCGGTGTGCAGCAAGGTCCCAGAGTGTCACAGGTCACAGGCCATTTGCTCTGAACATAATTATACAGTAGTCATTCTACATATGCTGTGCCTGACTGAATTTCTGTCAATAATATGCACCTCAGTCAGTCACACAAATGTAGTAAGTGGCTGAGGTGTGTAGAGGGGGAAACAATGTATAAAAGGGA